>JARYHS010011408.1:272579542-272781558 GCA_031002005.1 Vandiemenella viatica | reverse complement strand
ACGACCAAGCCATGTGATTGTGCATTCCGTGAAACAGAACCCGTAAGCGACTTTGAGAGGATAGGTCCATGTTCTCACTTTGTAATTGTAAAAACCCCTGAGCTAGCGGCATAATTTGCCAGAACTAGTTATTTTCGAATGATATATTGTTCATTCTGGCGCCCATGATTTTCTTTTTAACTGTAAAGTCACAGTATTATGATGCCTTTGTCTGAGGTAGTCATAACTTGTATTTTTCATTGTTTCCAGTTGTCATTATTTCTTGCATTTTGATTCTGAGATATTTAAAAGTAAATATATAATTGTTTGCTTGCTCATGACGGCTAATTGTAACTCTGAGCGTTGCTTTTATGATTTTGCCAATTTGTGTTAATGTTAACGGTAAATTCGCTCAGACTTGTAATCGCCAGTGATAAGAAAATAAATGTCATATTGTGACAATTTTTCCTAAATTCCAACTAACGTCGAGATTCTTGCTAAATTAATAAATTTCCACTCCTTCATAAAAATTAAAATTAAAAATCCACAATTATCAATCATAAAGGTATGAAATATAATTGTAACGTGGTTTTGCCCACCAAGGTACCCACCACAAGTTTAACATTCAATCCGAATAACCTACGGCCCGGCCTGACTCTTACGATGAAAAACAATTTTTAAAAATCTTAGCCTCCACAGAGATTTGAACCGGAGACCACGACGCTCGTAAGCAAGCGTTTTAACCACTGAGCTGCCAGTCCACTACACAGAAACACGGTACGGAGACGTCCATATCCAACGTGTCTGTTGATCACCGTATTTCGAAGTTATAAGACAGCATGTGTTATTTATACAGATAATTTTTCAACCAAATTTAGACAGTATTTTTCTCGATGTTTCAAAGGATAAGTGTGCAAAGTTTCATCGAGATCGGATGAAAACTGTGGATTTGTATGAAGAACAAACAAACAAACTAACAAACAAACAAACAAACTAACAAACTAACAAACAAACAAACAAACAAACAAAACATTCATCTTTATATATAAAGATGCCCATACTTTTAACAGACAATGAATAAACTCACAATCCAAACAAATAATCTGAGGAGTACACTGTATCGATACAAGAGATTTAAACCGTTTGCTGATGGCCGGAAGTACCCACAAGTCATGGGGTAGGAAGTTACAGATATCCATAACATCTCGGAAGAAATGCATAAATGTGCCGCGTAGAGTGGAGACTTTCTTCCGCACTCTCGTCAGTTGTATGCAAGGTTTTCCGTCAACAGACTTTGAAGTTAAATTTAAGATTGTCAAATTTCGTATTTAAAATAAACATTACAAACGAAGTAAACAGACTACCATTACCCAATTCGTTTTTGAGACGTGAGACGTAGAACCATTGTTTTTAAAAATGTCGTTCATTTACTGACAAAAGCAGTAGAGTTGCCATTCACAGCCATTTGGCGTCTAAATGCGCACAATATTGGTTTCAACCATCTCTTTTTTTATGTTATTTTTAATGTTTTAATTTTATCCGTTTAATTTTTTGTTTTCACTTGTTACACGAATTTCAAGGTATAAACAGGTTCCGAAGACCGGTAAATGGCAAAAAAAGACTGAGAAACTTAAGATTCCAGATATTAACGAGTGGGAGGAACTGGAAATTAATTTCAAAGAGGCATATTGGCTGTAAGACTATTGAGCTCCTTAACAATCAAAATCAGTTAATGTCCAAATGTAAAACAGGTATTTTGAATGCAGAGAAAGCCAGCTATACACTGAAATGCCGAACGTCACGGAATACGAAAACACAAATATTCAGATGGCCGTAGCAACACGGAAGAAACGAATAAAGGTGCCGTGTAGAGTTGGGACTTTCTTTACTCTCGTGAATCATGTAAAAGTTTTTCTGACGTGATTGGGACCGCACGACAGCAATTAAAAGACTTTGAAAGCGGAATGATAGCTAGCGCAAGACAAACTGTTCCTCAATTAAAAATTCTTCGATCCAAGTGTCAAAAGTGTGCCTTTAATATGTAATTTCCAGCGTCTCCTCCCGCCCTGGTCAACGCAGTAGCGGACCATGTCTACTCGATGACAGAGACCCGTGTCGAGGTAATACTGCTGACAGATAAGTAACACTGCGTCCAAGAACAGCAGCATTCAATGTGGGGCTAGAGATGCAAGGTAATATAAAAATCGATAAATATATCGATATTTATATCGATGCCAGGAAGATATCGATAATCGATAATATTGGCCTCAGCATATCGATAATATCGACATTTTCCGATTTTTGAATATATTATTTTAGAAATTGGAAATAAGTCTGCAAATTAAAATCAAGTAATAAATTTGAGGTAGTTTATTGAAAAAACTTAGGTTTGCAAATTTTAAGCGTCCATTCCTAGTTTGAATGACAGTGGTATTTTTCTTTTAGTACGCCTCGTCGACGTCGAGGTTATCACAGACGGGAAAAGACTGCGGGCAAGGAACGAGAAGGAATTTGGCCATATGATGGAAGTAAGCCGGCATTCGCATGAAGCGATTTGGAGAAACCATGGAAAACACAAATCTGGATGTCCGGACAGGGACTGGAACCCGCGTCCTCCCAAATGCGAGACCAGAGCGTCACCGCTCCCCCATCACGCCCGGCGGTATTTCTTCGACGCTTTCTAACCTCATTCTAGATGTACTAATACTCCTAGTCGGAAAGAATTTTTTGAGAACATTTTAGAAAAATTACCATCCACACCTGATGTTTCAAAACAGTATTCAGGAAGTAAGATCTTTTAACGAAAGTTTGATGAAACTGAAAATAAGGAGAACGCACATTCTGTCTGCCCAGTCTGTCTAGATATTTTATCGACCGTCTGTTGATTTCAGAGAACGGAGAGTACAAAGGCACAGCATCCAGGCGCGCGGAACTAGCCATCTGCGGACACGCACTGTTTGCTCTGAATCGGCGCGGCTCTCCGATACGCAACGCCGAACAAACAGCGCTATGCGGGAGTACGGCGCGAAAAGGACAGTGCCGGAACAGCGTACGCGGCTACAACACAACCAGAACACACGTAACAGTACCGTAACGACAAAGGCAACATTCTCAGTAGCAAACTGTATATATTACTGCTTTAACACTTTCAAAAGGGGTTAGTTACCGAAGTAGTCTACGTTGTCCTGACAGCAGCCTATGACATTATCAGCATAAAAAAAACTCCTTCCTAAAGTATATAAAATGACGCGGGATTTCGGTTTCACAAAAATAATCTACGAACTTCTCAGCAACAGGCAATTTTCTTCGTCAGCTTTCAGAATTCAAAAAGCCGTCCACGCTGTGACGGTCCGACCGTCTCTGTGCTTAAATGGCAACGAAAATTATGAAAATTTAATATTTTAATTTTAGATAAAAATTTCTTGTATTGATATCTTTTAAGCATTTCATCTTGGCAGGGAACTGAACAGATTCGCTCTGAACAAAGAATTAGTTATAAAAGCAAACATTTATTTTAACATATAAAACATACCTTTGATTATAAACAGAATTGACAATTATTTTCTTTTCCAGTATGATCAAATATAAAACAACACTGTATACCATGGGCGCCACCCTACATGAGACTACTACTGTATATGCTTACACGCTGTTAATACTCAATACAAATTTTCCGACTAGCTCAAATAATAAAAAACAATTTTAATAGCATGAGAAGTTCTTAACTGGTGAATTGCTTCACCCAAGACCGTTTACAGGAGTGTTGATCCATAAACATTTTCAGTGGTAAGAATATAATCACCTTATCATTTTCTCACTTGGTGCTGTAGGAGGTTGTGCATAGGTGCACCAAGCCAGGGTATCCTTTGTCGAACCACAGGCTCAACCGCTGCGCCAAGCAACCGTAAACTTTGTTAAACCATAGGTTCAACCACTGCACTACTTCCCGCTGAAAACACACTTAGACTCATAACTTTACACTTCCTAACACAGCTTCTGATCTGCACCCACTGAGAGGTGGCACAGAGGACGTGCTTGTTCGGCCACCTATGGCTCAGTGCCCCTCTTCTTCCGGCGACCGACGCACCCTTTGTCTCTTTTGCGGGCGAAATTCCATCGGCCAATTAGGTGTCTAAGCCGCTGGTCAACCCCCACCGTTCGCCATGAAAAGAGAGAACACACCTCAATATTTTGTCAATAGGTGGCATACCCTGTCTCATCCAGCCACTCTTGCCATTCACAACAAAAACTATGGACTGACCATGATGTGGTGACCCTGTTCACTACAACGCAAACCGAAAAGTGGACTTCCTCAAGGCAGTGTTCTTGCCCCAGCTTTATTTAACATCTACACCAATGATCAACCGCTGGACAACTATTGCAAGTCCTTTATCTACGCTGATGATCTCACCCTAGCTGCTCAACATGTGACTTTTGAAGTCGTCGAGGATAGACTTACAACAGCTCCTAAATCCCTTGGAATTTGTCTGCTAACAAAATTCTATCGGCAGCAGCGCTTCTTCTGGGCTCTTGAACATGTCGGTTGGACATTAGATAACTAGAAAAAGTTTGCGTGATCAGATTAGTCACAGGTGGTTCAGTAATTCTCTACATTCCAAGTACGGTCGATTATAGAACAGATGACTTTAAGTGGTATGCGACAAACTTAATCTTCTCAATCGGGTGTACAGCGAGTATTAAAATTAGGGACGAAACCTGTGGTGAGATACATAACGAAACACACAAAACCTTGACCATACTTCAACCTGTGCCAAGAGAAACTAATATATATATCTCAGAGTATGGCGTTGAGTGGATATCAAGAATGAACATATGGAGTTGTAGTACCTTTCTGCAGTATCATTCGCATTTTTCCCACTCTGTCAAACGGTATGCATACTTATTGCACTACCAACACCGTATTTAATCTTTGCAGCGCCGATAGGCATCAGGCATCATTCTCGGATGCAGAAAATTTTGAATCCTTATTTTCACAATAATTACCACGTTTCATTTGCTTAATGTATTTAAATCATTTTCAGAATACGCCGTAAATATCAACGAGATTTTTTTTTAAATCGACTCTGATATGAATTACGAACAGCTAGAAGTGAGTTATGTTTAAATCGTAAAAAAAAATAAAAAAAATAATCGAACCATAGCATTCAAATGAGTGACATTCAACGCAAACAAATGTGAAATTTTATGATGAAGCTTCCTCCTAGATTTCTTTCACTTATTTCGGGTGTGTCATAGGGGCAAATTTCGGAGTGAATAATTTTGTTAAACTCTGGTTACTGCTCTGTATAAAATTTAAAGTTCCCAAGTTGACATGCAGCGAGAGGCCCCCCTCTAGTCATATTATCAATCCTTTCACTTTATAAATGATGATCAATGCTGCACTGTTACAATCACAATAGTCAGTTATACCGATAAGACAGATATTCGCCCCAACAACACTCAAAATTACTTGAAATTGCTACTTCATCACTGTCAGGGTGTAACACAATCGCAAACTCTACAGCTCACAGGAATTATGACACATTTTCGGGCCTCTTGAATGAAGTATTTACCACGGGTCTCTTGTATGTCACAGAACGACAGGCTAGTTTCACCACTGACGAGTTCAAGAACAGTACTTATGACACATTGGAATGTTATGGATGATGTAGCTCATACCGTTTCCGAGTATAGACGTGCCTGCGGAACTTCGTGATTAGAACGCGAGGATGATTCAGATTGATCACACAACTGACCGGTCCCAGAAGCGTTGAGCACAGTGATAAAGCAGGGTTTTATAATACAGTCATTAGTAAGACGAAACCGCATGCAGCAGGTTAAATGGCCCCATACGTCGAATGCATTCTGCATATCTACCCACAGCTAATATTAATTTTGTTTCTATCTAATTAAAAATTCAAACGCTTTTTTAATCTGTTCTGTTGGTGACATTAATCAAATAGAGGAAATTTGTGTGCCCTTTCGACTTGTTATCACAGTTTCAAGTTTCTGCGCATACCGCCTCCATCGAGGCTCGATCTACAGTTTCAACCACAGATCGTCCGAGCGTGTTTCACAAAGTGAGCGCAGTAAGGACTAAGCTTATTTAAGCAAATAAACATTGTTGTCAAGACGCAAGAAGCGCATTCGGGAGGACGGGGGTTCGAATCCCCGTCCGGGCATCCAGATTTGGGTTTTACATGGTTTCCCAAATCACTCCAGGCAAATGCCGGGATGCATCCTTCAAAAGGCCATGGCCGAATTCCTTCCCATTCCTTGCCCCCCCCCCTTTCCTTTCCCGTCTCTAAAGACCTCGCTGTTAAGAGACGTTAAGCAGTTAAAAAAAGACGCAAGAAGCCTAAGACCGAAAAACTGAATTTGTTAATAGCAAAATGTGAACGTCTGAAAAATGACATTTATCATAACATACAAAAATCTCGTCCTTCATAAGCGCCATCGTCTTGAATTTATTCAAATTTTATAGACACAAGTTTCAAACTATTACAGAAAGTCCCGAAAAAATTTTGATCATATTTTTGGCTATCTATCCAAAACAGTTTCAAACACAGATCGACCGAGCGTGTTTGACATGAACAAAGCAAATCATTCACATACGTTAATCTGAGGATAAGTTCATATAAAAATTCTTCAGTAAACAGTTATTCAAAACCATGACATTGAATTTTAAAGTGAGCGCAATAAGGACTAAGCTTATTTAAGCAAATAAACGTTGTTGTTAAGACGTAAGAAGCTTAGGACCGGAAAACTAAATTTGTTGATAAGTCTGAAAACATTGAAATTTGTTATAGCATATAAAAATCTCGTAATTTTCTTTTTAAGTCCTTGATAAGAGCCATCGTCTTGAAATTATTCAATTTTATTTGGACACAAGTTTCAAAATTAGAAGGGGGACACACTCTTATAAAAAGTCCCCAAACAAATTAGACCATATTTTTGGTTATCTATCCAATCATACACAGGCAGTGAGGTAAGCAAATTATATATTATATAAGTGATGGGAGGATATAGGGCAGGAGGAACCAGTTTTAGCGATTGTTTGTTGCTGTCGAGAGGATACATACTGCCATTTTGCGACGAGTCGATTTCTTGAGCCACAATCATCCTGCCTATATTTTTCTTCATCCTTCTTATTAAGTCGCCTTCTCCTATTGGTGGGCGTGAAACTGCGGCATGGAAAGCCTCTTCGGACGTGCAATTGAACCATCTCCGACTGTCCTTCAGCCACGAATTCCTTCTCCTCCCAACAGATCTTTTCCCTTGTATTTTCCCTTCAGTGATGAGCTGCAGTAGCTGGTACCTCTCACCTCTCATACTGTGCCCTAGACATTGCATTTTCGTTTGCTTTATAGTGAGCAGCAATTCTTTTTGTTTCCCTATCCGATGAAGTACTTCTTCGTTTGAGACTTCCAGCACCCAAGATATGCGCAAGAGACGACGATACAAATACATTTCAAAAGATTCAATCTTTTTCTCTAGTTTGGTCTAAGGTCCAGCTTTCACATCCATAAAGAAAAATGGAGAACACGTAGCAGCGAATCATTCGCATTCTCAATTGCAGACTGAGATCCGATCTTATGAAAAATTTGTTCATGCTTATAAATTGTCTCCTTGCCTGTTCTATTCTCGATTTGATTTCTTTCTTGCAGTCGCCCTGTTCGTCCACCACAGTGCCTAAATATTTGAAGGAGGATACTTGCTCGATCTTATTGCCTTTTATTGATATGGTTGCCTGGATTTTTCTCTTAGAGAAGACTACAACGTTTGTCTTGGAAGGGTTGACTAGCAGACCAAACTCTTCACTGTGCTGAACTAAATTGTTTTCTTCATTAAAACGATGCCAATTTTCTTTGGTACATTTGTAAACAATCTCATTTTATACAAAGACGTTTTATCGCTATCATATTCCGAACTAGCAAAGTTCTTTTATGGTTTTTGAGATTGTTTCTCAATGTAGCAAGGTTTACAGTGGAGCGATGCACCCGCGTGATATCACGTCGCACCTGACGCATGGAGGTTGCCGCCCTGGGCGGTGAATCACAGGTGACGATTTGGCGACAAGGACTCTGCTCTGTCGCCGACCAGACTCACGCGTGAGTCTCGAATTGGCATTGATGGTATCGCCCATGCTTAAGGACATTCATGGCTCCTCAATTTAAGGTTCGTTGAGCCCGCATAATGAATCACGGGGTCAATGCCAGGGCAACAGTTCCGGTCTCTTAGACTATTATTAGCGACCTCCTGCAACTGCAGTTAGGCAAAGAGACAACCAACTGGACTTTTCGGTATTTCATCAGTATCTGTTTTAACAATTTAGTCTTTAAATCCTTATTTTTCAAAAACTCATATTTTCAAAATTGGGGAACAAGAACAGTTCATTTTATTCCATATATTAGCACGATGTTAACAATTTTAAATTATTTAACAATTTAATAGAGGCTCCCTTTTCTCGAATCGATTAGGGACTTTTTTTGTATCTTAATATCTTCGGGTTGGATGATGCTGCATGTCATAAATTTCTGTTATGCAATGATATCAGCAAGCCCGGTACATATATTAAATTTTGTTTCGTTCCCTTAATTGGAAGTTATTCATATGCAAATCTCACTTATTTCATCACCCACTCAATCAGTCACTGATAATCCGCAAAACTCTAAATTACTACCTGTAGTTGTACAAAGTTGAAATTTTGTACACAAATATATTTTTAACACCAAATCATAAGTTCAGATTGGTGAATTTCTGGATATTTAGCCCTTGTGTACCTCAAACGTGAAACCATTTTCTACCTTAATATCTTTGAATGTCTCAGATTGTCACTACAATGGAGATGACCCACTTTAACGAATTTATTAATTTCATTTCGTTTCTCTTATAAGTCGTTTCACCCCCAAACCATTTAAAAAGTCCAATATTGGCGATTTTCCTTTTATTTATCCTATGGAACACCAAGTTGTTACAATGCATATTTGTAGGTTAATTTCTTTGTTCTGGATTGCGCTAAATTATATATATATATATATATATATATATATATAAAAATAGACATGTGTTTTCCTATATTTCACTTTTTAGCCACCACTACTTAGCACATATCACAGGTCTTTGTGTGTGGAAGTAGCGTGGACTTTCCTGTCGTTCACAACGTTGGCCGAATGTCGATAGCTGTGGGGATGTAGGAGATATGATGGTTAAAAGTGGTCGATGCAGGGCATTTTCGTATTTCGGCCAAAGACATGTGTCTTCGTATATGTCACTCTGCTGCCACAACTACATAGCATAGACCATTAGTGTTTGTTTGTGGTAGTGCTATCGTGTCTCCTATCGTGTAGTATGGTGGTTAGATGTCGTTAGCTATGGGGGTGTGGGATATATGGTTGTTGAAATTGGTCGACCTGCGGCACTTTCATATTTCTACCAAAAACGTATGTGTCATGGTGATTCAATTTTCAGCCAAAACTATCTAGCGCAGATCACTGGTGTTTCGTGTGTGGTAGTAGCACAGAGTCACCCGTCGATAACAACGTTTCCCGAATTTCGGTAACTGTGGTAGTGTAGGAGATATGGTGGTTGAATGTGGCCGATCAAGGATATTTTAGTATTTCGACCAAAGACATGTGTGTCCGTATATTTTACTTTGCTGCCTGAACTACATAGCGCAGATGACTGGCATGTGTGTGTGTGGTAATAGCATCGAGTCTCCCATTGCGCACTATGGTGGTTAGATGTAGGTAGCTGTAAATCCAAATTCATTACAAACACGAAGTCGTGGGTACCAGCTAGTGTTTCAAATTTCTGTTATGTAAGCCTAATTAACGTATCCAATTTACTTTGAATTGTTACTATGCAGAATTTGGAAGTTATCAGGAATTTATTTATGGCGGCAGTTAAATATACGGCAATTGGCATTGCTCGCCTAGGACGCACACCTCTCGTTAGCGATGAAAATGCACATTGTTGGTATCGGACACAAGTATATTAACAAGACTTGAATTCTGAAATGTCCTTATACAAGGATTTTCAAATGGATCAGTTACATGTAAGTGAAGACTCAAAATAAGCTATCAAATTACAAAAAGAAATAAAATCCCACAAAATAATTGTTGTAAATATAGATCCGGTCTCGAGATTGTTTAGTGACAAAAAGTTATGAGATTTCACTCTGAGCCAAGTCTACACGCTACACTGTGTATTCGTTTTATGAAACCGAATGACTTCTATTTATGTTACTGATTCTAGATCTAAAATAAAATCTAATAACTTTGCCATGTTCTAGTAAACTGGCCAGTAAAACTCGTAAGTATATAAACACCTTAATTGTATTAAGTTATCAATTTTACAAATATACAAAAAGTCGGGTTTTTACAAGACTTAGGATAAATCGTACATATTATGGTTTTCATTTCAGCAAATCTTACGACATTCGTAATAGCGAAGTCAGAAGATTTATTTTCTTTTTGGTTTAAATCGACGATCCATGGCATCCAACGAAACAATTCAGTTTCAGAAAATGAATGCACACTTTACCGTACGTTGTAGAATTAGTTCAGAACAAGATCTCGTACGTTTTTGTCACTAAACACCCATGATACTTGGCCTATTTTACAAGAATTGTTTTTGTAGGATATATTACACTTAAGTCTGAAGCATAATGACTAGTGCCGTTACACCTCGTATTTAAGGTCGTCGGTTTATGATTGGCCTAGGGCATTGCTGATATTTTATTTATTTGTACAAAATAACGATAACAATGATAGAAATTACATGAAGGGTTATTCACAGAATTACAAGCCCCATTATGTATAGAGATATACAACAAACATAGTTCTTTTGATTTTTTTGCAGGCTTTACGCCTCGTCATTATTGAGACCATTTGAGGAGAGAGTACTGGAGGCAAAGAAGGGGAAGGAGTTCGGTCATCGCTTTTTGAAGAAACCATCTCGGCATTCTTTAGTGATTTTGGAAAACAATGGAAAATTAAAATCTGGATGACCGGACGGGGATTAAAACTCCTGAATGCCACACCCGGGAATTAGCACTTATCTACTGAGCTCCGCATCGACATTTAGTCGATGGAATCAGGTTTCTGTTTTCCTTGCTTCTTCCCGAAATTATATCAGGCAAGGCAGCGAATGACTCCTTCGTAAATAATCATATTTCTGGCTTTGATCACGATTACGGAAATCCAAATAAATTCACCATCACGTGTTAAGTGTAAACAGACGAAATTTTAATAGTTACAGATCTTCCAATTACAAAAGTGTGTTATAGACCGCCACAAGTAGAAAGCCTTACTGTTAGAAAAGCAGATAGCTCAAGCGGATATAAATTTTTCTGAAATTTTTGATAACAGCACGATCGTTTTCGGAAAGATGGATTTCATTCCCCTGGTGGGTAACGCAATAGAAGTTGATTGGCTAAGCAAAATTATATGGATTAAACTTAAATTATCTAAGACGAGAATGGCGTAAGGCTGTTTCTGTCGTTTACCAGATGGGGATGTAAATGATGCCAATACTCTGAGAAACCATGTGAAAGATGCAGTCCGACAATTTATGGATTATTCAATTATACTAGGAAGTGATTTGTAGTAGCCCTATACAAATTGGATTACTTACATTCACAAAACTGATAGCAGGGCCAAGTCAGTTTATGGAAACATTATCGATCTCTTCTTTGAATATCTTGAATAGCTGGTTTCAGAACTAACACTGTCTCTTATCGAAAATGAAAACATTTTAGATCTAATTGTTACAAACAGTACAGACTTATCCGAAGATATTTCGACGAGAGCAAGAATAAGCGATGACCAACTCTCATATCAATTAATGAGCATAAACAGAAAAGAATTATAGTTAACAAATTCGAGTAAGCATGAAAGGACTGTTATAACGATCCTGGGCTACAAGCACTATTAATTTCAGGTAACACGATGCACCGTTGAAGAGATTTGGGAGCGTTTCACATGCATAATTAGGGATAGATCCACTGTACTACAAACGTGCAGTGAAAAGGCAGCTCAAAAATAAGACGAGGATCTCTGTTGCCGCTTCAGAAGATGGCGACAGACCTTCCGATCACCGAAATATCGTGTGAAAACACGCTTCACACTCGGCTAGTAAGCCGAGAATACATTAATTTTCAATGCCGATTGAAACTTCGATCACAAGTAAAAATTAGTAGCGTCGGGCATTTAACCTAAAAACAATCTGTTGTAATTCTAAAAATATTCCCTTATTAATACAAAACTAATGTGAGATTAGTGATAGCTGCGACAATCAGCAATTGTGGCCATAGTAGCTGACGAAATCGACGAATTGAGCAAGAGAAATGACATCGTGTTCTGGTAATTACTCAGCTATTGCGTACAAGTTGGCGATCAACTCGTGATGCACTCTGCTGTAATGACCGGCCAGCTGAGCTGTTCTGTAACGTGTTGGCTGGCAGCCTGGACGAGCATAGCCGGGAAAACCGGATTGCCCTGAGAGGGGCAGCCTGCCCTGCCCTGTCGGCCATAAACTATTCGACGGCTATGCCGGTTCAATCTCGCAGGTGGCCCGACCCGCGCGTTTACCAAACACGACCTATAAGCCTTATCTCATTAGACTTTCTTCGGCTATAACAACTAGCATTTTCCCGATGACTCGCCAGAGAAAATTTTGGTGTGCGAAAAAGTGTGTTTGCCTTTTGTTTTTCGTCTAGCAGCACGGCATAAACATTTGTAACTTTTACCATAAATGAAATTCCTCTATTTCGTTAGGCTTATTAATGTGTTAATATTTGATGTAGTGGTTTGATTAACATTTTCCGTGTATTTTAATCTACTATACTTCAAAGAATTGAAGAAAATATACAACGAAAGTTAACGTAGGGAAAAAAGATAACATTAACAGAGTTCAAATGACGCAGTGCTAGTGTTATAGCATGATCTTTGGTGGATTTCTCGTAAAGGAGTAAGGAACTAGGTAAAGAAGGAAAAGTAAAGAACAGGGAGGGGGAGAGTTCAACATGGAGAAGAGAGGAACAGAGAAGTGCCGAGTAATTATTTCTTTCTCCGATAACTTGAGTATTAATATTCACCGTAACAGTTCAAATACATTCGCAGCGATGGCTAGGACGTCTCAATAACCATCCTTTCGCTCTGGCTGTTTTTATTTATTTATTTATGTCTTCTGAAATTAAAATTTTATTTATTTATCTTATGTTCATAACATACAATCAATAATACAATTATATGCAGTTTACACTAATAAAAAGAAACATTAAATTATAATTAAAATTCAAAATAGACATAATACACCCAATGTAAAGCTTCATTTGAAATATCTGTGAAGTCTTTCGGTGATCCCCTGAAGGTTCAAAGTGGGAAATCAAAGGTCACGTGATGGATGGTTTGTTCTTCCTCACTACAGTCGCTTTCGGTGAATCTCTCATTCCCAAAGTGTAAAGAGATAAAGCAGATCTGCCATGGACAGACCCAACTCTGTTAAGAGCTGCCTAGGTCTTGCGAGGAAGGTCGAGTCCCTTTAGTGCCTGTTGGTTGTCAATTCTGGTGCGGCTGAGGTTATCCACTCCAATCTCCACGCTTCTCTCCAGTTAAAATTGTTAGATATAATCTGTTTTGCACTTTTTATGCTTGTGCTTCTTGATTTAAGCCTCTGAAATTGGGTTTCCATGTCGTCGTGAATGGGGAGATCCAAGTTATGACTGATCCTATTATATTGTGCAGTTAATCGATTGCGTCATCTTATTACAGGCGGTTCGGTGTTACTCAAAACGAGGTAGCCAGCACAGTGGAGTGGACTTGATACATCCACTAATCATCCACGGACTGGTTCAAAACTATGTCGATCGTTGTGGTGTGGGTGCTATACATCCAGACCGAAAAACAGTACTCAGCTGCTGAATACACAAGGCTCAGTGCTGAGATGCGAAGTATGGAGGCGGATGCTTCCCAGGAAGTGCCAGTTAACTTCTGAAAATATTATTTCTAGTTCTTAGTTTTATTGCAAGGTTGTTTAGATGTTTATTATACGACAAGGTGTGGTCCATTACGACTCCCAAATACATCGGAAAGGAGTTGTGTCGGAGACGAGTGCCATCAAGAAGAACGTCAAGCGAGAATTCACTGCCCGACTGTTAAAATGGAAGACACTAGTTTCTGTCATGCTTGAACTAGGTACGAGACGCTATTTCTTAAAATAGTTGCTCAGGGTTTTGAGGTCTGCTGTTAAACTATTTTATATTTACTGAATGTTATGGGATTGTTGTACTAGTGCCAGATCGTCAGCATAAGAGAATTGTCTGGATTCTGTTTGAGGAATGTCGGAAATATCTATATACAATAAAAAGAAGTGGGGCATGAACTGATCCTTGAGGCAAACCATTATTCACACTTCTTACTTTGCTTATCTTACTATCTGAGACAACCTGGAAAGTTCGGTTAGCCAGCATTGTATTGATCAGACAAGTGATTTTTTTGCACTTTAAGATGTTCAGCAGTTTGTACACCACGCCCTCTCGCCACACCGTATCGTAGGCAGCGGTAAGGTCAACAAATACTACACCAGTCTTCAATCGTGTCTCGAATCCTGCTTCTATGTGGGTTGCCAAGGCCAGTACCTGATCCTCGCAGTTTCTTGAAGGTCTAAAAGCTGCCTGTTCAACCGGGAGGTTTTCTAAAATAATTGGACTGATTCTATTGTAGATTATCCTTTCAAATAACTTGTAAGTAGTACATAGCAGTGAAATAGGTCTAAAATCCTCTGGAACATCACAGAGCTTTTTCCAGGCTTCAGAATGGCTATGATCTTTGCCAGTTTAAATTCCGGAGGGATGACACTTGTTTGAAGTATGTGAGTAAAGAAGCGGGCCAACCATTTTCTGGTATTTTTTCCACAGTGGGCAAGGAACTCCGGGTGAATTTCGTGATAACTTCTAGCCTTCCCATTCTTCATTTGTTTGATGACCCTTGCCACCTCTGTATCGGTGACAGGGGATGAAAGGTTTGTAGAGGCAGAGTACACTCTTTTTAGATGTGACAATTGTTTTTTCACTTTCCGTGTGTGATCCTTATCGGCGCTCAATCTAAACATGTTGGCAAATCGGCTTGCTGTTTGGTCAGGAGTGACCTGATGCTTTGCTTGAAGGTTATGTGGGGCTGCACCTAACTTTTTAAGGAGGGTCCACGCTTTCCGGCTGGACATCTTGAAATTCAAGGTTTGCACCGTGTTTACGAGTATTGTCCAGGTTCTGCAGCATTTCGTCGGCTGCTTCTGTACGCCCGTTCTGTTAGAAGTCATCATATAGCAGTCTGCATGTTTAGTGCCTGCCAGGGATATATTCTTTTCTAAAGCCTCTAGGAATAGAATTTTTAGCTGTCACTATTGTTACTCTGACATATCTATTGTAATTTTTTGCTAATGGAGGTATCCATCTTAGGTTTCTGTCCAGAATACCGGCAAATTCATCTTAAGATGTAGTAAAAACAGATAGCTATGTATTCATTATAGATTAAACTAAGTTAGATTGGGCAGCATTGTCCACTTGAGTCGTCTGTGCTATTTTTTCGTTTGTAGTTATATGTTCTAGACTGATCATCTACCCCAATCTGCTGCATCAAAAGATGCACTTTCTTTATAACTTGACTCCTCGTCCACGTCGAGGTCATTAGAGAATGCCATAACTTGGGAATACATTAATACTAGCCGCAAACATGTAGCAAGTATTTCGTCAAACCATCTGCATGGTGGAATGCACCAGGAGCAATTAAGTTAAAATGCGAAGTCGTACGAGTATAGGCCTAAATTTATTTTTGACTGTTCAGTTTCCTTCAGAGAAGACGTCTTATTGATTGATTGTGTTGGGTGATTAGTATAAAGAAACTGCATACTTATTATGAAATTAAGTTTATCATGTTGATATGTAATATTCAGGAACTTTCATTGACGGTAATACTTTTTTGATATGTAATTGTGACGGAGACTTGCTTATAACATTATTAACACTTTGTTGAATTATAAACTTTACCAACACTTTTTGAACTCCAAAATTCTAATTTAATCATTCGACATGCAAATATCAGAACAGAAATATCGTATTTCCTGGCTCAAGTGACTGGGGTAATCAGTAAGCAATTTTGTTTTGGGGGCTTACTGTTTCTTATAACTCCAGAGTAAAATTAATACTAGTCGATAAGAATCTAGCGCTTTTCACACAATAGTTTGGTGATACTTAAGTTTTTAATTTTTTTAAATTTAATTTGATATAATTTCGATGGAGCGCACACTCCGATGGCCATCTCCATATCCCCCCCCTCCCCCTATCTTTCTCCTTTCCTCTTTCCACCATCTAATTTACCGTCATCCAATTCTTTCAGTGTTTTTGGCAGATTATTCATCATTTCTCTCGGTAATTTATTCCAATCCCTTACACCCTTCCCTTCAAAAGACAATTTTTCCACACCCTTGTGCCTGAAATCGAGTGCCAGCTTGTGGTCATGGTAATCTTTACCCTTCCACGCCCCTCCCTTAATTCTCCCACGAATATCTTTCCATGCGTCATCGCCAATATACGCCTTGTACACTTCCATGACTCTTCATCTTCCTATCTTCCAACGACTCCCTCTCCAGTTCCTTTGTCATAGTAGTTACCGATTGTGTTCAGCGGTAATTTCCAAAGGCAAATCTTGGAGCCCTTCTCTACACCCCCTCCAGCTCCTGTATTTGATATCCAAAATGTGGGTCCCCTACTACACCGCCATAATCAAGAGTGGTCTAACCTATGTTTTGTAGCCCAATTCCCTTACTTCACTAGTAATATTCTCATCACTTTATCCAACACGAGAAGCCTTTGAACACTTTTCCTACCACATGTTCAGTGCGTCCTGCACAGTTAAGTTTGCTATCAAATGTTATGCCAAGGTATTAATATTTCAAGTCTTCAATAAGCAGTTCGTTCCCACACTTTATAATCATAATCAACCTTTAGCTTTTTATCTGTGTACCTAATAAGCTGGCTCTTTGCATTTGTCATCATTCTACGTTGACACACCCAGCTAGATATCCTATCTAAATCACCCTGCAGCTGTTAACAGTCTTCGCCACTTTGATCCTATTATATAACATTACGTCATCTGCAAACAATCTAACTTTTGATAGTAAACCATTACCACAATCATTCATTAGAATAACGGATAGCAATGGTCCCAATACACTACCGTGTGGAACCCAACTTCTTTTGATACTGCGTTTCCAATTGCGTTTCTACGTTTTAAGAATTCTTCTACCCAGCTAATCACCTTTTCATAAACTCCAATAGTTTTTAGTTTTACTTGGAGGAATCTCTTTTTTTCTAGAATTTTAAGCTATTCTTCCACTTCTTGGGTTAGATTTATTTAGGCAACTTTCATAAATCTGAAATGGCTCTTTATCGATTTATATATGTTTATTATGCCACCTGAGTGATGGTGACGCCAGAAGGTTTGATATATGTGCTTAGAAGGCTGTGTATCAACATACGACTTTTTCTAACCACTACTTATGTTCAATCTGTCCAAGCAAACCTACACGCTGTCTGTGCTGCTAGTTCATACCTAACTTTATCCTCTATTCCAAGGCGGCCCATTCCTATTGTGGCCGGCTAGCGCATTTGAATTTGCCCGCCAACAGCAGCGGTCTACAACATACCAGCTAAAAATCTTTGCACCCAGCGTGGTGGGTGAACAGTTAACGTTCTGGCCTCGCATTCGGGAGGACGCGGGTTTGAATTCCCGTCCGGGCATCCAGATTTGGGGTTTCCATGGTTTCACCAAATCACTCCAGGCGAATGGCGGGATGCTTCCTTTAAAAATGCCATGGCTGAATTCCTTCCCGTTCCTTGCCCTAATCCAATCCCGCCTCTAATGACCGCGCTGTCGACGAGGCGTTAAGCCCAATCAAAAAAAAAAAACCTTTGCAAAGGTATCATTGATGTTTTTTACTCTCTGATTATAATTTTTAAAAAAAAAAATAACCTCTGCAAAGTTCTTATTGATGGTTTATAATTTTTTATTGTATATAAACTGAGTTAACTAACATTTATTTGTTATATTTAAACATCTAATGTAACTATAAGCAAGTATTATGTGGCCCACAGGCTAACTTAGAATCGAAATTGTGGTGTATCTCCAAAATTGGTTGGGCAGCCTTGCTCTATATCTATAAAACGGAAACCGTGTATATCGGTTCCAGAAAAACACAAAACCTTCTGCGAAGATTTCGATAGGGTTTAGAATCTGAATTGAATCGTTTGACATGTATTATGCTTCAAGGTAATATAACGCCGGAGCAGTATGTTAAAATCTGAACACACAGCGTGATACACTAAGGATGACATTCCAACTACATGCATACGTCATACATCTTAAAAAAAAATAGCCATATTATCGCATGTAACTTTCCTTCTTCATATTTTGTTTTTAGTCTTTAAACCCCCTTTATAGCCGTATTGAATACAAAGAGTAAACTATGTAAAGAGGAAAATGCATAAATTAATTTTAATAACATAATGGAAAAAACCTTTCGAGAGCTTCTTTGCTTCTTGAAGCTACGATCTCAAGCATGAATCATTTCCTGATAAGTGGTTCCGTTACGTAATGAATCTTTTCCTCCAAACTAATAACGTTTTAGATTAACCATTTTAGTAATCTCATTGGAATGAACGTCATATCACATATTTCAGTACGCATAACGTCGGTTTTGAAACCAAATAATCGTATTTCAAAATTCATGAAATTTGATGAAACGAAATATTTTTCGTCGCAGCTAAATAGCTAAACATTTCTGATAATAGTTTATAATCTCTGGCTACTGGTATATTTAGGTTTGTATTACTTACTAATACTTTAATATTTTGGAACGAGAATGGGAGAATTATTCAGTCGACGATATCTGCGAACTAATTATGAGGCGAGCAGCGCATTAGAACGCATACAGTGACTGGGTAATAGAATATTCCTCTCAACTTCATATTTTCAATGACAGGTTCGTCATTCTCAAGAGATAACTGATACATCTACATCTACATCGTATACATCTGCAAGTCACAATTGCTGTGGGTGGCAGAGGGTGCTAAGCACCAACCCTAATTCAGTGCATTCCAATCCCGAACAGAACGAGGAAAGAAATAATACCCAAATGTATCAGTGCGGCATCTTATTTCTCGAATCTTATCCCTCCTGTCATTGTGACCTAGATAGGTTGGCGGAAGAAGTATTTCGTCGCACTCGTAAATTAAAGATTTTCGCATATTCCCAAACAAATTCAAACGAAAACGATGTCGTCTGTCCGCCAAACAATCCCAGCCCAACCCACGTATCAGCTCTGTGACACTTACATAAGGACTGTAACTAGCGGTCACGAATCGAGCGGCTCTCCTCTTTTCTTTTTTTTTATCTGCTTTACGTCTCTCTAACAGCGAGGTCTTTAGAGGCGGGAAAGGATGGGAGGCAAGGAATGGGAAGGAATTCGGCCATGGCCTTTTGAAGGAAGCATCCCGGCATTTGCCTGGAGTGATTTGGGAAACAATGGAAAACCCAAATTTGGATGCCTGGACGGGGATTCGAACCACCGTCCTCCCGAATGCGAGGCCAGAACGCTAGCCGTTACACCACCACGCTCGGTGCTCTCCTTTGTAACCTCTCCAACGAGTCAATCCATCCCTTGCGATACGGATCCCAAATTCCACAACAGTACTCCAAATGCGGACGCACCAGTGTTTTGTACGCTATTTCCTTTGTATGAGCATTACAATTTCTCAAAATACGACCTATAAAACGTAGTTTAGAATTAGCTTTGCCTACGACGGAAGTTTTGTGCAAGTCCCATTTCATGTTGCTGATACATGTATAGTCAGCAATAAAGTTCCTGGTATATGCATCTGCCTCCGTTTTTTCCTGTAACTATCTCCTTTTATTTTTTCTGTAACTGTGTATTTAGCCTTATAATTAGTTTTTGAGTGTCTAATAGTTTGTGTCAGGTAATTGTTTTCGTTTTTCTGCAATTTTATTCTATAATTTTTAATCTGCCATTTTTTTCCACTGCAATTATTTAATCCCAAATAGTGATCAAATAGTTTACCAGATAATTAAATATAAAATTGTTTTTTTTTTCATTGGAATAAATAAATAACATTACAATATGGTATGAATTTTTTATCCAGACGGAGTTGTCATCTGTCAGTCAGGTGATGTTAGCACTGTAAAAATGTTTCATTTGTAACTCTAAGTGAAACGAATTTTTGAAGCGAGTGTGGAGGACGCATCCAGAATTCACTGAAGTTATTATTGAGAAACTAATCATATCGCTCTCTTCGCGATCATTACGACAGTGCTTTGACGCGCTCAGTTGAATTGCTGCATCCAGTGGAACCTTTGTGATGGAATCAATTCGTATGCGTACACTGGATAAATGGAAGTCTCCGGAGCACGTATGCCCGCATGTTACTGTAATCCGGAGAGCCGGAGGATACTTTATTGTTATGTAGTGCAGTTCTCGTGGAAATTATACGCATATTAAACCTATCACCTATTGGAAATGAGCAGTCACGACTTTATGGAATCACGCAGAAGAAACGTTTGGTGTCAAGGCGCTTTTTTAAAGCACCCTGCTCGAACCGTTAAGAAAATAGCAGGAAGAATTGTAAAATATTGAAAGTTCTTTAAAACTTGACGATAGCATACACTGATGATCCAAAACATTACACCACTGCCAACCGTGAGATTGAATGCCGTCTGGTGACGTTGCGATTATGTCAAGTGATAAGAAAAGTGTATAAGTGGAGCAGCATGAGAAGTCATTCTAGCGACGATACGTGTGACAAATGAGGAAATCCACTGGCATAAGGGACTTCGACAAAGGGCAGATTGTTACGGCCCGGCGCCTGGGAACGACCATCTCGTAAACGGTGACGCTGGTCGGCTGTTCGCGTTCTACGATAGTGAGTTGCAGTGGTTGAAGGCGGTGAAACCACAAGTAGGCATCAATGTGGTGGACGTCCACGCCTCTTCACCGAACGTGTAGGTAAGAGGCCATTCTGTAAAGAATTTTGGGGCGGAATGTGGCAAATCTGGAGGCAGAGTACAGTACTGGTCCTTACGTATTCCCAACCACATCGTCAATTACGACTGCAGTGGGCAGGAAATTGAAATTAGACAGTGGATCAGTGGAAATGTTTCACCAGGTCGGTTGAATCATGTTTCTTGCTACACCTGGTCGATGGTCGGTGGTTGTAGGCCAACAGATGTCAAAACATTCCCATGGACACAGGCCGGTGAAGTCAGTATTAAGCTTCGTTCACCTGGTCTTCCATGAAATCTGTGGTAAGGAACGAAGGCAACATAAAAGCTGTGGATTATGTAAGAAATTATAGCGGACCAAGTGCATCCCTTCATACTTCATATATTCCACGACGGCGTTGACATCCTTCAGCAGGCTAACTGTCCATGTCACATTGTCAGACTTGTGTTACATTGGTTTGAGGAGTATGATAGTAAACCCACGTTGATGTATGATCTCAACCAGACAGAACACATTTTGAACGCTACTGGAGACCAGCACCGCGATCACAATTTACCGGTCCGGAATTTAACGGAAACACGTGACCTGAGCGTAGACATCTGGTACCAAATACCTCAAAAAACCTATCAAAGACTTTTTAAATTCATGCAACGCCGAATCACTGTTGTATTAGGTTCAAAAGGTGGACACGATATTAAGCAGATGGTCATTATTTTTTGAGTTATCAGTGTAAACAGCCAAGTCTCAATAAACGTGTAAACGATTTAAATTTGCAGTAAACAATAAACTCGTAACTTTGTTTTTTTTCACCAATTACTTAATCTTTATTAAATCCATCGAAACTATGCCACGGGAAACTGCTGCAAATTAAAGCTAACTAGTTTTGAAACTGGAGAAATGGTTTCAACAACTGGAATCCTAATCATTCCTTGGGAATAGAAGTTTGATTTTGAGCGAGTATAAAAAAAGCGCAGTTTCAACTACTTAATGTGGCTGGAATTGAGGGAATGTTTTTCCCACGTACAACGTAACGTGGCTCCTTCTTGGGTCATCTATAAGCCTCTCCTTCATTTAACTGCTTCAAGCAGAAAGTATACCAACATAATCTCCTAATCAACTTTGGCTTCAGATTACTGGTGATTTTTACTACAGGTCTTTGGACGGTTTTGGCCTTTTATACGCGCACGTAGCATGGGAGTTACTTTAATTTGTTCTGTGATTAACCGTCACTACTAGTACAAGGTTAGGTAGCTACTTTTAATCAATGATAAATGCGCTAATTATAGTCCACTATGATTGGCATTAAGTATCAATCTAATCAATTAAACACTTGTTACAACTCGTTTTACAATACATCTGCTATTCTTGTACTTCAGTGATACAAAAACAAAAAAACTCGTGCCGGAGCATGCAACGTATATAGCCCGCCCCTTGAATGCTGTCAGCGATATAGATCCTACCTCTAACACAGCGCGACTTCAAATGCTCTCTCTGTCCGAGCTAGCGGACCAAAGACCCTATTATTACTTCTTACAGATCCAACTAAAGATACCCAATGAGAGCAGTAAAAAATTCCTATTATTACATTTTCACTAACAAACATAAATTGATCATACAAAACAATAGCTTTAATAAAATAATAATTACAAAACTATTAATTGAATGATTGGTGTTGTAGCATATCCCACACACCTAAAAAAAAAAATCTTTTCGTGCTGGCGTCTGGAGGTAAAATAAAAATGTGATCTGTAAAGAAGTTTTAATCTTTCAAATTTTCATTAGAGATAGTCGTTCGTACCTCGCGAATACCAAATCATATCAATGCGAAGACGCGACGCGTTGCTCGTTTCCCCGCTATAAAACGAAGTATGTCGCTTCTTTAAATGCAGTTTCACGCGCGAGACCAATAATTTGATGAAAAAGCGCCGACTGCTAGGACAAAAATCAAATTCACTGAGTGCACAGCCAAAATCGGGATAAAATTTCCTTAGGAACCGACGAATAAACGTTTCTCTTGTAGGTTAGAATACAGTAAACAGGATCTAAGAAAGAGGATCTGTTGGGCTAAGCAAAGTAATTGGTTTGGTTGGCACATGCCAAGTCTTTGGGCTCGATACAAATGCCTCTCTCGCGGTTAAAGTGTCGCTCCACCTATCTTTAACACCAGGCACTTTGTTCTCTCAGATAGATGTTGGCAAAACAATTAGAACGGTAGACAACATTTCAGTCATCCTTCTGACACGTGAACCGCACTGAAAACAAACAAATCCGCTTTGGCACCACTGTGACCCTTTTGGAGAATAACGGAGAACTGAATAATTTGACCATCAATTGACAGACGCAGTGAAGATGAGCATATTCATGATCATTAACTAGCCGATACCCGCGACTTGGTACGCGTACACTTAGAATTTCATTGCCAAAATTGAATATAGATAGCAGTTAGTAATATAACAGGAAAGCTATCACTATATCTTCTACCATCGAACCGGTCTCATAAAGAGAATCAGTTTCCAACACATATACAAACATAAGGTACGGGGATGCGTGTGGGAAGGGAGGGGGAGCGTAAACTTAGGGGACATCCATTAATTACGTGAGGTGAAATAGGGGGGAGGGGGCCCGGCGAAATCTCACCAGATCTCACCAGGGGGGAGGGGGGGTCTACGGAAATCTCACGTGAGATTTTGCGAAAAATTTGTGGACAGTAGAGCCAAAAAAAAGAGGTCTACAATTTGCGCCAAAGTCGATTTTAGGAGGGTATTTCGTCAAAAAAGTTAGGGTATGACCTAAAAAAAAAAGGTCTACAAAAGTTTTCAGGGGGAGTTCTCACGGACCAGATCTCACCAGAGGGGGGGGGGGGGGAGGTCCGGCCAGATCTCACGAAATCTCACCAGGGGGGAAGGGGGGTCCAGAAATCCGGAAAAACACCTCACGTAATTTGTGGATGCCCCCTTACAGACCAACACACGCATCCGTCTGTCTGACACTATTTGATAAGTTCCAAAACATCGTGACTAAAACTGTTATCCATACCGAAAGAATGTCGTGTATCCTTCCTAGTGACATAAAGCATTTCCTTGTCAAATGCCATCAATATCGGTATAGCCATTTAGACGACTAAACGTAACAAAAACACACACACACACTGCGAGAGAAAAAACGGCAACATGACCAATACAGCGCAAAAAGTGTACATCTACAACAGCATTGTTAGACTGCGTACGATTTGCCTAGCATTTCATCCCTAAATTTTTTTATATCTACAATTTAAGATGGAATCTGAAAAACTGGCCATCAAGGCATGTTTCATACGATAAAAAACAATTCTTAAAAATATTTAATTCCAATGGGATTTGAACCGGTAACTACGGTCCAAACATTACTAAGCAAGCGCGTTAACCACTGACCTACCAAGGCTCCATACGACAAGGCACAACACAGTTTTACACATCCTAACCGCCAGCGTATGTTCGTTTCAGTAATTTGTCGAAATTACATGACAATATGTAATGTTTAAACAGAAAAAAGTATCTTAAGTCCATTCAAATGACAAATTGCATTTCCTTGTGAAATTTCATCACGATCAGATTAGCCATTCAGCCCACGAAACATAACAAACAGACAGACAGGGTTACTTTCGCATTTATAATATTAGTATAGATGAAAGCACCGAGCCTGGCGGGTGAGGTTGGGTCTGCCATTCGGAGGACGTGGCTTCGAATCCCAGTTAGGCCATGCAGATTTTGGTTTTCCACGATTTCTCGAAACCACTTTAGGTGAATGCCTTGACAGTTTCTTCAAATGTCAATGGCCGAGTTGCTTTCTGTTCTTTGTTCCCTCATCCCCTGATGTTTCTAACTACCATAATTGAAATGGTTATCCTATTCTGTTCTAATGGCTAAACAATGACCAGCCGGTTCATTTAATGTTGTATTAAACCTATTGGCTAAACGTTATTAAAGCCATTTAGCCGTTTAGTTAATCGAATTAACATACTTGGCTGCAACATAAATATAACCTTTTAGTTCCTTTAAAAAACTCTAATCCAGTCTCACTGATGTTTTTTAATTTAACTGATAATAACTTGTTCTGCAGGATTCACACATACGTTAAAACTTAGTCTATATGGCACTTTACGTAGTGAAACTCGACACATCTAACTGTACGTTGAGGGATCATGGTCAATTAGATTAATCATACGACCTCCTTACGGCTTTATCCTTAATTGCCTCATTCTGCTGGGAGAACTATAGTTGGTGATGAGAAATGTACTAGTGACACTAGTTTTTCAAGCTATGGTGCAACCCACACTTGTCACACCAGACAGTTAACCTATCTCAGCTATAATATTAGATTGGTCACTAATTTCACGCAACAGTTCTCATGAATGGATTAATCTGCATGCCAATTGGCAGGCATAGAGCCAAATTAGGACGAATATCGACCCAATACGTCTGGCTCACCAGGTCTGTAGCTTCAAATAATTTGTAGTCCAATTAATTTTAATCATACAGAGAGCGTTTTGTAATTTGTTTTACAGAATTCAAACTGTTTTTACGTTATTCACGTATCCAGAATACATGGCTTCCAAACATTTTTTTAGTTATGTTTTTACGAGTGCATATGACAATACTCTCAATTCAATAGATATGATGATAGCTTTTCCACTTCACTGAAATTTCGACGTTACCAGATTCTTGACGTCATTGTACCCAATCAAGTAAAATACAGTATTTCAAGGAGTAGCTTTATAAAATAAGAATTTATTATTTTTGAAAGTGATGAAACAATGTTGTTCACTTCTCAACAAGCTTCAATCAACGTTTCATTACACTGGAACGGAAGGTAAATGATAATACTATTAATGCGTAATGATAAGGGAAGATATCGAAGTATTCATATCATTTTTCGGCATAGTATGATAATTTCATTTTGAGGCAATGGTCATAAGAAAAGCTGTTAAGGTATAATTGTATGTACGAGAAAATAAGGGAAAATTTTACCATGAATAGTACGATACAAATTCTTCGCGGGTTTGCCGCCGGATTACATTTTCTAATGACAAGCTTTCGGACCCGATGATGGCGGCAGTATATATCCCCATATTAGATTTAGACCCAATATAGACATTTTTTTTATTGAAAAATTGAAACATAATGAGTTATTATTGTGTTTATTACTAATTATGCATGTAAATATAGATAGTATAATAACGTAATAATGATAACAAAAATATCTGTCATATATACGCAAGAATATTATTTTAAAAACTTAGTTTTTTTATAAATTCGAAAGTTAATTTTTGAATATATGGATGCAGAAATAATGCATATTTTAATACATAGGTTTTCACTACTTTGGCCATTATAAAATAAATATATTTTGTAAAAATGTGATGATTCTCGCTGTGCGGAAAAGTTTTCAAGGCGGGCCGCATGCCATAACATCTCCCCAATACTGAAATAAGCTCTTTGTCATTGCTAATCGTCCATTTACGAAACATACGCTCTGAACCTTCAAACATTAGCATTCGAAATGGCATAACGTGTTTACGATATAGGATGAGGGGCGTTAGCACCACGATATGGAACGTGACATCAAAGGACTCTAATGCGTGTTTATATGTGCCCCCCAACAAAAATAAACTTCTCGAAACGGTGAGTGAACAACAAAATGAGATGAGAGCTGTTATGCCTCTTACAACATCTGAGTAAGCTAAATCACAGATTTGGCTGAAACAGAATGCAATTTTTTTTTTTTTTTTTTTTTTAGAAAACTCTAAATCCTGAAGTGACAATTAAGACTTTTCCTGATGCTTGTGAACTTTCTTGAACATGAAAAGCTACCGTTCAGTTTTCTACTGTGTTATTTACCTCACTTAAAAAAATAAAAAAACCTGAACTTATAACTCTCTTTACGAACAGCATAACACTAATTCAGAACAAATTAAACAAAAATATTTTTTCATTTGCAAAGTTGTTTGCCATCTGATTGGAGTGTCTTATCATTGGCCAAAATATTTGTTTCAAAACTTTTTTTTTTTTACTTATGGCTTAACGCCTCGTCGACGTCGAGGTCATTAGAGGCGGGATGTGAAGGAACGGGGAGGAATTCGGCCATGGCCTTTTGAAGGAAACATCACGGCATTCGCCTGGAGTGATTTTGGGAAACCATGGAAACTCCAAATCTGGTGCCCGGACGGGGATTCGAACCGCCGTCCACCTGACTGCGAGGCTAGAGCGCTAACCGTTCGGTTTGTTCCAACAAATTAAGTTTTAACTACATGATCTTTACAATGTAAATAGACAGTTTGGCAATCTTTTAATTGTTCGTTTTAATCACTACTTGTAAGTTCACGGTTAATCACTTCACATTACTATTATCTTTCTTGTAACTTAATGTAATATTACTGTGTACTCATACAAACAAAATTTGGTTGTCCTGCGAGACAAGAAGCAGAGCAGAGAGAGTTTCAAACAGATGTAATGGCAAGGATAATCGTTATTTTTCACTCTCGTGCTAAAAACGGATTTGAGTTTGCAGGAGAGCAGCAACTGAATTAACGGTGTTTAATAAGTGTTCTGGGCACAAGCTGTATATAAATGTGTCGACAATATGCTGTTCACAAAGAAAGCTTGAAGGAGAAATATTAACTGTGATTAATAAGATAATAAGGTTGAATCTTAATATGTCTAATGGAAACTGATGAGACTTCTGAAGAAGTGAATAAACCAATTCGTTCAAGGATTATTTGTGTGCGAGTGTTAATGTTATGATTTTCAACTTTTTTAATTTTAATAATATGACGCCACAATCAACTTCTATAACCATATATGCATGGTCCACGATAAGGAGCTTGGTTTCAAAATTCAAGGTACTATGGTTCAAGGGAAAAAGAATTTTTAACCGTTCAGATTGATTATATAAGCATTGCCAGGCCGTTCCGTGGTACGGATTCCGCGTCAAATTGTACATAGGTCCAACCACGATAGAGGTGAAATACGCGACAAATCGAAACTTTCACCGCCGTGGCGAATCCAGGATCTTGCTTTGGTTTGGGGGGGGGGGCTTGAGTGGATTTTGGTTTGGGGGGCTTGAATGGATTTTGGTTTGGGGGGCTTGAGTGAATTTTGGTTTGGGGGGCTTGAATGGATTTTGGTTGGGGGGGCTTGAATGGATTTTGGTTGGGGGGTTGCGTGGATTTTGGGTTGGGGGCTTGCGTGGATTTTGGGTTGGGGGCTTGAGTGGATTTTGGTTTAGAGGGGCTTGAGCGGATTTTTGTTTAGGGGAGCTTGAGCGGATTTTTGTTTAGGGGAGCTTCAGCGAATTTTGGATTGGCGGGCTTGAGTGGATTTTGGTTTGGGGGGCTTGAGCTAATTTTGGTTTGGGGGGCTTGAGCGGATTTTGGTTTGGGGGGCTTGAGCGAATTTTGGATTGGGGGGCTTGAGTGGATTTTGGTTTGGGGGGCTTGAGCGAATTTTGGTTTGGGGGGCTTGAGCGGATTTTGGGTTGGGGGGCTTGAGCGGATTTTGGGTTGGGCCTTGAGCGGATTTTGGGTTGGGGGCTAGAGCGGATTTTGGTTTGTGGGGGAGGAGGCTTGAGTCTGGTAATGGTAGGCTCTACAGTCATGACGTCCATAAAAATAAGTAGAGCTAAAAAAAATTCAACGGATCACAAAAATTACGTTGTCGGAGGTTGACCTAAATACTTTTGGAGGGGGGACTTGAGCACCTAAACTCCCTTGGATCAACTACTGTTTCACCGGGTTGCAAGAACATACGAATTTACTTTCATACAGAATTAAATTGTAGATCTGTAACTAATAACACTGAATGCGCGGGATTTCACGTCTTTTGCATTGCACACTCCAACCGTGCATGTTGTTGATTTGAGGCCAGTAATAACTGTTGAATCGTATTTGTTTCCCTCTCGCGCAGTTGGCGTAGTGTTTCACCGACGCGTGTTAGCTGCGGGTTTCTGTTGCAGGGCGAAGCGAGCTTCTACCTCGTCTGCAGGTTCTCTAAATTTATCGGCTTGTGGCTCCGCAATTTATCTGCCTCCGGGCATGACACGAGCCCACACCCAGAAGTCTGTTTAATTACGGAGTCCAGCAGACAGACCGCGATGTTGCTATCCAGCAGGCACCAAGATTCTGCCTGCCTGTGATTCACGGGTCCATCGAAATGCTTCGGCTGAAGAGCATCACCAGAGTCGTACTGAAATCAACGAGTGATTACTTTAAAAAAACGAAAATTTTCGAAAAACCGAATGCACGCTCATAATCTATAGATTAATTTTAATATAGATATCACTTCTTGTAATACATTTACCTCACTGTTCTATATGCTCAAAAATTTCTTTGATGTAGAACTCTGTCAGGAGACAAAGCACTTTTTAGATTATCGTTCGCTGCGAAAAATTGAAAACATTGAAGTTGGAAGGTGCGAGAGAATTTTCCAACTAATCTATTTCCATAACCACAGCATTGATAATTATCCATAAGAAGAAATTCTTCCAGAATTAATTCCCTTACATCCCAGAGAATGGGGCCAATAGGTGTTCCAACAAACTACACTGTCCGTGCTTCCAGTTTTGTCGGTGAGTTCAACTGAAGTTATTTCATAATCTACCGTTTTGTTTCAGGTTCGTAATGATCAAACCAGCTGAATACCCATAATATAAATTTCTTGTTCGATTCAGCATATATGAAAAAAGTCTTGAGCGATGACTTTTCATTGAACTTCATTGAACGCAAGCTTTTCAACTGCCCTAGCTTGGGGCCATTTCCTGCACTGTACCGCACTCTATTGGAAATTTTGCTTTTAATTTCTGGCCGTTGTTAGTTGGACAACGAAGGCCGGAAGCATGACGTCAGCCTTAGGGACACTATGACCAAGCTTAGTCTTTTATTAGTATTGATGTGTGTGTGTGTTTATAAAGGAATCGTGCAAAAACAGCTTATTATATGGGCTATCGTAAAAACTACTGTGCATCACCTGAGTCTGCACAACCGGTAAACGGAGTCGGAAATTACATAACCCGTTGGAACGAAGAACAGATCAGCACCGCAGATCACACTGCATCTCCTACGAACATTCCTTTACGAAACACTCAGCAAAGATCACGTTGAAGAACAGATAAACACTCCAAAACATCTCGATTTATTAACATTGCTTCTTGAATATGTTGCTTTCGTTGTTTGATTCGTTTGTTTTCTGAAATACAGAACGTTAGAAATTAAACGTTAATAGAACCACTCCATCTAAGATTAAAACTCTAGTAAGCGTGAAATTTGATTTACGGTTATGGTTACTAAGATACTCCACTAAAAAATTTACGCCTTACAACTAGAAGAAAAGCAAAAGCCAAAAGCATTACAACGCACTGCGCGAAGCAGCCGAAAAATGCTAGTTTAGAAATGTGTCTAAGACGAACTAAATGACTGTAGCGCCTTACAATTTATATAATTCACGGGTCTGACCTATAACGTTCAGCTTCCGTTGTTAACACGATTAAAAACACATTACTACCGAAAGCACTTTTTTTCATTTCTGGTGTCCGATTTCTCGCTCCTGCTCATTATGATAGGGTCCTATTTTCAAATTCATTATCCTCTCCGAAAATCATTATTATAACTTGGCCAGAATCAGTTGTCTGCACAACGCAATCAGGTAGCAAAATCCAGCTTATACCTATCAACAGATCAAGTCGTTACGACATACTGCACTCAAACTTCCAGTAAAATTTGTACAATGTTTCTCTATTCACGAAAATCCGCCAAACAAACTTCATATCACGAGTTATTTTTATTATTTTTGGCGATGTAAAGTATTCCTTAATAAGTACAGAAAATTAATGTGTTACGTAAAAGCGACTTGACTGAATCATTGAAATTTTTCTGTGCCTAATTTTTTTCTTGCTTTCACAACCAATAAAATCTTTCTCCATTGGTGATGTTAACACATTCTGCGTACCTAATTTTTTTTTTTCCTATCAGTATGCGTAGCAGTTGTTCAAAAAAAAAAAACTCTTGGCCTCCACCAGATTATTCGACAGAATTTTCCCAGAACTAATCTAACAGAAAATAATGCCGTTAGTAACATTGTATATAGGAATGAGCACCAAACATTCGTGAAATCTGGTAAAACTGATGTTACCCTACTAAATAAGTACCTGCTTCTCGAGTTTTTAGGAGTAGAAATAGCGATTTCGGTTAGATCTTTTACCAACCCTCATTTTCTCTCTGGTAAAAATCGATTTTTATTTTTTAACTTCGTTATTATGATGCCCTGATTACGATGTAGAAAGTTGAAATGCTTTAAGAATTAATATTGTTCACATACACTGTAATTAAAATAAAACAAAAAAAATATCTTTATTTACAAGATAAACAAGAGATTTAAAAAAAAAAAAAAATGTGTACGTCACAAGCGCGTACAATGTTATATTTGTATTTTTTTTTTTTTTTGTAACTGCTTTACGTCTCTTTTTAACATCGAGATCTTTAGAGACGGGAAAGGATGGGGGTCAAGGATGGGGTCAAGGAAAGGGAAGGAATTCGGCCATGGCCTTTTGAAGGTAGCATCCCGGCATTTGCCTGGAGTGATTTGGGGAAACCATGGAAAACCCAAATCTGGATGCCCGGACGGGGATTCGAACCGCCGTCCTCCCGAATGCGAGGCGAGAACGCTAACCGTTACACCGCCCCGCTTGGAGTTATATCTGTAGATCTGGTATTTTGATCCATTCAGTTGCACTGATCGATGCATTGTGTATGTCCGCTACTGTTACTTTCAAGGCTTGAAGAAGGTTCTCAGAAACGATATCGTGGATTCACTAAAAGGTGGCTCCACAGTCACCGTTTTTAGAACTCACCCAGTCCCGTTTGTATGGCAAGTAACCACACCAATATCTTAACTACGCATAGTTTGTGAATCTTTTTTTTTTTTTTTTTTTTTTTTTGCTCTCATAAGAAACCCATTATACACTATGATAAATCCACTACTAAAATTAGCAAAAATAAGATGCATTTTGTGAATTAATTGTGATTCTCCTCTGTGGGGTCCAATTACGAGAATGAAGTGACTGCTGACAACCGGACACTGTTACTCTGCCACCGAGCTCGCACGAAATTTTTATTTGTCCTGACAAGTGGCTGGTGAGGCGTCACTGTCGAGAGCTGTAATGAAAGGACTCTGCTCGGCGGGTCAGGTGTCTGCAGGGGCTGAATGGCGGGCAGCACAAAGCCTCGCTTCCCCCGGGCGAGCGAGCGAGCGGGCGAGGGATTCATAATGCGAGGCCCGCCGACAGCCGTTGGATATCCGCAGAACGTGACGGCCGCGCGGAACAGATTTATTAAAGGCAGCCAGCAATCTGGACGAGATCCTCTTCGACCTTCCCTCTGGAATACAATTTCGCTACAGAGGAGAATCTACAACGGCACTGAATCAACGTATCTGGCAACGCCGTGCATTGAAATGTGAGTTCTGTTGAGGTTTAGAACAGCGAATCTAGTAGAACGTAAGCTATTCGAATGATCCTAAGCACAGTATAAAACAGGTGTTTGTGCATTAATTTAAGAACAGACTTAAGTCTAGATGTCCGACATATCTGAGAGTCCAGAATAACATTTTCAGCTTGTATTTGTGGGAAACAAAGCTTGGGCTTAACTAATATCAACACCAAAGAAATGTGATGTTGGAGATAGGTGCTACGAAATAACTGGCCTTAAAAGGTATTAAAGTAACTGATTATAGAACTAACAGCTGAAGAAAGGAAACTTCAGAATTTTTTAAAAAAAGACAAAATTGTGGGTTATCTTTTGAGACCGTTGGCAATGGTTAATTTTTTGCCAAAAACAAACAGAGGGAAGAAAATTTAGAATGATACACGTTAAATTGTATCGGACAAAAGCTGAACACATTGATCGTAAAGGATAGGTTGGCATTAGGTTTGCTCAGATAGAAAAAGAAACTTTGCAGAACCTAAAAGATAACAACTCATAAATTATTAGGACCAGAAATCTAAAATGTACTCAGCATCTTTTTATTCTACTGCAAAAGCGAAATTCAGACAACTCAAAGAAAATTATCAGAATTGTTAAACCGAATACCCGGAACGAAAAGCTTAGAAATGAAATAAAAAAGACTGAATTCGGCTTCAAGGTACTTGCTGTGGATCTGAATTGTGTAGACATGTGATGTGGAGAAATAATACACAAAAATCAAGGAAACACTTTTGTAGACAACCGAATGGAAGGAAACCGAAGGGAAGATCTAATGAACTATAAACTTTAACTACAAGTCCACAAGTGGAGTCAAAAAATCTAATTCGAAAGATGTTCAGAAACAGAATGTGTTTAGCATCGGAAATAGTTGTGAGTGCTTGCATACTATTTCTGGAAAATGAGATTTGGGAAATGACGAAAATTAAGAACTTAAGATTGTACCAAGCTACTCCAGAAAGTGATTTAAAAAAAAAAAAAAAAAAAAAAAAAAAAAAAAAAAAAATGCTGTTAGCAATTCATTTTGCGGTTCTCTACAATAATTATGTTTTTACAAACATTTTCTGAAAACTTCTCTACCACAATTGCAGATAGTGATAATTTAATAAAAGCACGAAACATGAAACTTAAGAGATAATGAAAGTTATCTACATATCACTTTTAATTTTTATTTATGTATATTTGATCCGTATTTAAACTATCTTTTTTAAGAAAGGAGTCAGTGATTCAGAATATCTCTGGAACAAAGAATCAGTATTGATGAATATCGCTGCAGTAAGTAATTTGCAGAAGGAAAATAGAGTTTTCTCATGATAGTAATAAACAACACAATAACCTAAGTTGTAGGTAAAAATGAGGTTGTAAAGGACGTCCGCATTTAGTCACAGTATATAAAGGAATGAATTTAATGAGCTTGTAACGTACAGAATTTTTTTATCATTATAGCGGAGTTACATGTCACCCTAAATAATTGAGCTACTAAACGCAAATAAATAAATTTAGTTAAATCAGATAGTGACGAATCCAAGTGAAATCTGTAACTTTATAATTAAGACTTGCCGTGTATATCGCCCCCGTTGTTTGTTTGCACATAAAATTTAAAGTAGAATCGGAACCAGGAGCCTCCTAGCGTTCTTCACAAGAACAAGACAAAGCTCTGCCATTTGTGAGTCACGTTAAATGTCTAAAAATTACAGACAAGACTAAATTCCAAACGAGGCATGAATTTCCGAGATAGACCTTTAACTGCTGAAATACCATTCACTCCCACATTTCGTCGGAAGTGCCGTAATTGAAATGTGCTCAATAAACGTTCTACGAAGAACGTTAAACAACAATCTGGTTTGTTCAGCAATGAAACACAGGCGTCAACTTTATTTGTTCATCAAGCTTCACCGTTTCTTGGAAAGGAGGAAAAACATATCTCTAATCAATGTTTAATTTCAAAATATTGCCTAGTGATTTCTACTGAACAAAAAACTTTAGCACACATGATATATTTTAATTACACGGTATAATACAGAGAATATACTTCATTTGCTTTTAATTTACATTCCACAAATTCAACCAGTCTTTTAGCTTTTAATTTCATTGAAATTTTTTGGTCCACATTACACATACCTTTCAAGTATGTTAGTTATTTCTACCGGGCGTTTAAAAAATGACCGGTATATTTGAAAAATCAATAAAAACTAAACGGGCAGCGATAGAAATATACCGTCTGTTGCAATATGCTTGGGACAACAGTAAATTTTCAGGCAGACAAACTTTCGAAATTAGTTACAATTTTCAGCAACAGATGGCGCTGCAGCGGTTTGAAAGATATAGAAGTAAACGCAGTCTGTGAGTTCGCCATTCTGTGAGTCGTCTTTCTGCTGTAAGCGTGTGTGTTCACAGATTGCAAGTTTGCTGTGAAAAATTGGTTTATTCCTTAGAATAAACGTACTTTAGATTTTTCCAGACTGCAGTGCCATCTGTTGTTGAAAATTGTAACTAATTTCGAAAGTTTGTCTGCCTGAAAATTTACTGTTGTCCCAAGCATATTTCAACAAACGGTGTATTTCTATAGCTGCCCGTTAAGTTTTTATTGATTTTTCAAATCATACCGGTCATTTTTGAAACACCCTGTAAGTTATATCAATGACATATTATATCGAAGGGGATAAATCTGAAATAAACTGATCTAGTTAGAAAATCTTTAATTTTGACAGATTGCGTCAGTTTTATGTGGTCTTAATATAAATACGACAATAGAATCTTTCAATCCTGGCGGTCCATTAGTTGCGAATCACATTTGCATCAACAGATCTCCACTCAACCAGTAGAATTGAATGAGTGATGGACTTACTGTTCACATGGTTATTCACATAATAGCGATTCTGTAGCCAAATTTCATTTAACAGATCTAAAAAAATTGAAGTTTCCATGCCAAATTTAAAGTTCCACTATACTGGTATCATTTTAATGGTTTCATGTAGTACTTTTGACCACACTGAGTTATTAGGAATGTAGAAAACAAATATTTAAAAAAACACTATTGTGAGCTTAAACTATATGGTCTTTGTTTTATTTAAGTCAGAAAACGAAAATTGAATATGTAATTTATCAATTATTTTAATTTCAGCGCCATATGGTACGAAATACAAAATAGCAATAAATAATAAACTAAATGAAACATGCAGAATTCGATAGTAAAAGCTTTTATCGATTACTATCGTACCTAAGTAATCGGGAGGCTATTAATATAAACGAACTTCAACGACTCAGGATAATAGTGAAGAGGGAATTCTAACAAACTATCCTGATCATCATGGCAACGTTGTGCACCAGATCATAAAATGGGCAGTTTTGAATAAATAAAATACGTAATGGCTAAATCATAACAAATAACAATATATTCAGACTTGTTGAATAGTATCCGCACTTTCTCAAACTGCAGTGCCGCCAAATTTTCTAAAAAATAGTGAAATTGTGTTTAGCTACGTATTTACAGCCACCGCGGCTGCCCGTCCAGTTAATGCACAATATCAAGTTGCGTTCTTTCCCAATCTTCAATTGTTTTACTGAAAACTTATTTGTTCGTAAGTTTGTAAAATTCTCTTGAAGTAAGTAGTAGCGGAATGAAAGATCAGATGTATTCGATGTATTTTGAGTTTGGGATGTCTTGATTGGATGATAAATGCTATATTTATTCAGATGAGATTGGAACCTTAACTTGTGGGTACAAGTCTGAAAGTGTGGTTAAATGTATGTCATTAGCCAAATAAATATAGACCTTATTCGTGTTCATGTGATTATTATAGTGCATTGTTAATAATTGTGTACTGTATATTGAAGGTATTCTGAATGGTGTACATACTGAGCTGTACAGATGTGGCACAAATTTGTGTACAGCAGTGAAATATAAGTAGAGGATGTTTAAAACCTTCAAGTTGTACAGTATACGCTTGAAAAAATAATAGCCAAATGTGTAGTATTGATATGAAAAATAGCTGTCTATACAGTAAAGTAGAGCATTGTTCTATTAATAGGTGATGTGCAGCTCATACTGGTCAATATTTGATTGTGCAACTGTGACCTGAAGAAGCAGAAAGCAAAAAATTTTGGCACCAAAAACAGTAGTTGTATAAAAGTAGGAGAAGTTATTTGCTGGAAACCGTAAAGTGAGGTCCATTATTTACATTGGGCGTTCTTATTTCATTTGCACCCTTCTCCTCTCCCTCTCTCCCTTGGAGATATTTGGTAAGGTGTTATGGAAGCCCTTCCCCCCTATCAAGTGAGATTTAATCTATTATTTAAATTTTTAAATACTTTAATTTATTTTGTATGTTTATGCTTCTTGCTTCATTGCTAAGCATTGATTCAGATGTCTTCTACGTACTACATTTTATCTGTGAAATAAGATAAGAAAAATGATATCAAAACTTGACGTCACATTTTTATTGAACCCCTTCCTTTAAATGAGATTCGGTGAGATTTTACAGGACCCCGCCTCTCTCCTTCGATTTTGCATCGCGCAATTAATAGCCGTCCCCTGACCATAATGCCCTTCCTAAGTAACAACAGACACGCAAATTAAGCATCCACCCACCTGGCTTGTTCCAAAAACAAGTCACAATAATACGTAAAAACATAAAAAATAAAGATTTTGTATGCTTTTAAGGTGGAAGAATTGCTTGTTGAACAGGTAAATATCATTTGATGATAATTTCAACTGAGTAGAACAGATTAGACAGATTGGGGACAGCTTTAAAATTCCAATATTGGCTAGAATAGCCGATTAAAGTACGTACACGAGGGTCCAAGGGAATCGTGGTACTCTTTCGACAGCGGGATCAATGGCCACACAATGCACTTTGCTCCATAGTGAAGACGACTTGGGACTGATATGCTAGTCTAACAGATACCGTCGATATGGTTATTAGAAAAGTGTTCCAGAATGCCCATTGTCTCTCTACTTATTGTCAATCGAAATGGCAGGTCACTAACGACACTGATTTTTATTAATACCATCTCGTACGAACAAAACACTAAAGCTGCTGTCATTTTAAAAGATAATGGTGTACTAACGTAAGTTTCAATGTTACTTATCTGTGACCATTTGCTGATTTTGGATGATTCTAAAGCGCAGAATTTCTTATGCATGAATTCTGCAGTCTTACCTGAAACAAATATAAGTTAAATTATTGGAACATGGGCATTATGACTCCTAATATATGTTTAAAGTATTAGACTAAAACTAGAAATTACAGAAGATGGAATAATTATGCACTACAGGCTTTAAAACAACTCATTGTTCTTTATACGTATATATATATATATTGTCATGTCTACTTAAAAAGTAAACGTATTCTCCCAAAAATAGATCTGAGGGTAAGAAGAAGTAAAAGTGTATAAATTATTAACTATTTAACATGTGTGTTATTACTGCTATGTCATCTGTTGGACGAGTAAATCTAACTTCAAAATTTCGCGAAAGATTTTTTTTGGGGTGAAAACTGGCCAAGTGCATTTAATAACGTGAGACAGAATTAGAAGTAAAAGCAAACGACTTGTGTAAGAAATGAAGCTGAGGTAAAGTGGAGATTTTCCCTTAAATGACGAATGTCTTTGATGCTCAAAATGACTACGTTATAGGGATGGGTTCTAGTGATTAGCACAAATTCTAGGAGAAATTTGTCTAGCGAAGTGACCGTAGAGTCTTTTTGTAGCTGGCCTGAGGAGTTACTATGCGGTCGGCACAAGGAGCTTACCTTCGAGCATAGTTATCAACGGATGACGTTAGAGTATATCATAGCAGACCATTTACAGTAGTAGCAATATAAATTGTTGTTCACTGCGTATAAAGCATTTTCTTCTGCTAAATGAATTGAATAACGTATTACTCCAAAATAAGTAAAATTATCTTACTCAAGTTTATAACTATGGGACTAAGTATAAATGCATCGGAAATAGAAAGAAAGTATAGTTACTACTAGAATGAGGGTGCTTGGCTGAGGTTTAAATAGAAAAAGAAATTGATAAATACATGAAATACCATAAATAATGCGCAAAACTTTAGCTTTTATAACAGCATTATTTCAGTCGTAGTTGCCGATGTCGTGGTGTTAACATTGGCACAAGCACGGGTCGTCGGCTGCGGTGTCCGTTCGTTAGGAATGTTCGGTGCACTGTGTGTTCAGACACACTTGTACTCTGCCCAGCATTAAAGTCGGCTGTTAGTTCCGCCACAGTTCGCCGCCTGTCCTGTTTTACCAGTCTGCCAAGTCTACGACGTCCGACATCTGTAATGATGGGTGGGCGCCTATCCCCTCGACGTTTGGACGTGGTTTCACCTTGGTTGCGCCACTTGTTGAACACACTCACCACAGCCCTCATCGAACATCCGACAAGTCGCGCAGTTTCCGAAATGTTCGTGCCGAGCTTCCGGGCTAACACAATAAGCCCTCGGTCAAACTCAGATAGATCGCGCGCCTTCCCCATTTTAAACACGGATAGCACACACACTGATACTACATGCACCGTGCTTGTGTCTGACTAGCAGTGCAGAAACTCCGCGGTCAAGGCCGCAGCCAATAGGTGGGCGGTATCTGAGCGCAGGTGTCCGGACGCACTGTGGGATTCTACAGCAGTTTGACTAAAAACCAGTCAGCTTACCAGCTCTAAGGCTACGCTCAGACGAAAGTGTTTCCTTCATTCCACGCTGCTATCGTCTGGACGGGTTTATATCAATAGTAGGTAGGTAGTCATAATGTTCTGGCTGATCTGTGTAATTGAGTTCTGTAGCTGGTAGCACAATAAATCAGACGGTAGAGGTATTCACTGGTTACTGGATAGCTGAGAATCGATCTAAGATGAAGTAGAGGGTTTCTAATCCGAAAGGCAGAATCGCCTCTCTCCCAGATCTGCAGTACCGACTGTCAGAAGAGTTACAAGTATATTAAATTGTTCAAAATTCCCCGACAGTATAAACGTCGAGCTAAGCAGTAGTGAGTAATTCTTCTGGCCACACCAGCTTCTTTCCGACTATCACGAGATGCTATTACTTCAATTATTTTCCCCACATCTAGCTACTCGCGGCGGTCCCTCGCATTGTTAATATTTGTTCCTGGGTAGATCCAGTCTGCCTCTGGCTTAGCCATGCCGAGTCGTTTTTATTTGGAGCCACTCGGCGCCGCCTGCCAACAGCACCCGACATGACTGGGCTGTCTATAGGCGGCGGGGCTGCAGTTAACAGTGCAGAAACTCCGCGGTCAAGGCCGCAGCCAATGGGTGGGCGGTATCTGAGCGCAGGTGTCCGCACGAACTGTGGTATTCTACAGCAGTTTAACCAGTCAGCTTACCAGCACTAAGGCTACGCTCAGACCAGAGTATTTCCTTAATTCCATACACAGACTGAGCAATGCCGGTGAAACATTATAGACATACAACAATATAATTGGTGAAGACTGATTATGTGGTTCTGCCTTCTTCAAAAACATTACATTGCAAAGCGAAAATTAATCATAAACAGTTAGAAAATATTGCAACATTGTTGCAAAATGTTACAAACTTTTTTAATTACAAGTGATTAAGACTGTTTGATTACTATGGGAAGCTGGCAGTGGTCAGTCTTGGTCCCCAAGCTGACATTAGTAACGGATGGAACTACTTTTTTTTCTTATATGTCTTACTATTACGCATTAATCACGTATCAAAGCCACGTTCAGTAAATCCATCCGGAGAATCTAGTTAGACAGAAAACACCAACTGACTTCTTTCTCTAAATAATGAAACATTATTTCTCTAATCATTCAGATATAAATAATTCGTAAGCCTTTTTTTAAAAGCCAACTGCATCTGTATGCCACCGCTACCTGTAACTTCAAAAGTCTTAGATTTCTTCACACAATACATGTACCCAACCTCACTGTAAGTCAGTAGGATCAGCGCTAGGCCTCGCCAGCAGCCGCTTTATAGGCGCTAGAATCCGTCATCGGGGTGTGATTAATCTATGGTCACTGCCGGCCTCGGTAGAGTAGGGGCTAGAGTGCCGATGGTCGCCGGTTCGAGTCCACCCGAGGGCATGGATATTTAGTGTAAGTGTGTGTGTGTGTGTGTGTGTGTGTGTGTGTGTGAACATGTCGTATCCATTCAGTGGTGTCTAGGGTTATTTGCAAAATAATATACGATGGAGAAACTGTGAGATTTCAGATCATCCTTGAGCTAGCTGTATGGCAAGACGACAAATGCCATTTTACAAAAATCCATGGTCCGTGAACTTGAAATGGTTTCTGGTTGCTCCACAATTCCATACACTTACACGATTGAATGAGACGTCTATGTAACAGTCGAGATTAAGTTGAACGCATTTTTCGCTTTATGCGTTTTTGTGTAGGATTAATTTTTGTATCCACTTCATTTAAGCACATTTCGCTTAACATTTCAGAATTTTCACAACATGGTAATAATGTTTCTTAACAAAACTGTGTTGCTTATAAGCAAATTATATGAGTTATTTCCATCTTTTTTCTTACAGCGATCGTCAGAAAAGTAGTTACAGTGATTAGGATTCAAATAAAAATGAAACTAATGGTCAGTAAGGCCACCTCCCCCTCTCCTCCCCAAGCTCTCGACTTTTTCAACTTAACTGGTTAACTCAACTGATAACATCCTTTGGTGTGCTGTTCAGCAAACCAAGACTAGTATGATTGGATTGATGAAGGCAGAGCTTCATATTCCCCTCAATATTGAGAGTCCTAGAAGGAAAGTGTTATGCTGAGTATCACACTGGGGACGTATAATATCTTCCAGCTAACCATCTTATCTACGACACTGATCTTATAGTGGTCTAAGTGGGTCTGTACGATCGTTAGCAGAGTTAATTGATGGCTTAAATTTGAATTTATTGCCCCGACTGTAACGACAACGGAAGTTTCGATCTTTTTATTTTTTACTTATGGCATTACGCATCGTCGACGTCGAGGTCATTAGAGGCAGGATGGGACTTGGGACAAGGAACGGGAAGGAATTTGGTCATGGATTTCTCAAGGAAGTATCCCGACATCCGCCTGGAGTGTTTTGGGGAAACCATTGAAAACCTAAGTCTGGATGCCCGGACGGGGATTCGAACCGGCGTCCTCCCGAATGCGAGGCGAGAACGTTAATCGTTCACCCACCACGCTCGGTCCGATCTATTTTAATCCAAAGAGGTTAAAATAATTGTTGGTAATCTGGATACGATATTTGGTTCGTTATTCGTCTTAAAACACAAGTTGGGAGCTTGTCTTAGTGTAGCTCAGTGTTGACGAAGGAAATGCCGGGTTCCAATGATCACTTTACACTTGTGGGGACTTCACGATCAACAGAGTTCAACGGAGTAACACTGTTGTAAGTTATAAAATATTTCCCATCATATACCTATCACGCTAGTACACGGAGAGAGATGTGTAACCAACCTGTTACCTCTTATTTTATTCGTCTATTCATAATTGTTTCCATCCTTCAAGTAGAACTTTTAAATCCCTTCCTTTGTGTTCCGAATTAAATTGCTAGTAGATAAGGGATCATCTGTTTTGGTTATTTATTCGTTTTTCCTTAGTGTCTATGTTGAGGAGTTGTGACATTTCCTCTGTCTTAAAGTCAGCTAGCAAAAGTGGACATCTGAAATGACTAGGATCTTTGGAAAAATAGTACTTTGAGGTATTTACTTGGTGTTCGCGTCTCATTTCTATTCAATGGATTAAGAATCCACGGCCCATATCATAGTTATTTTCTGGTTCTAAATAAAATATTATGATCTGAAGAAAGCTCATTTAATTGTTGTGTACGTGCTGAATCGTGGTTTATTCGTAAGGGATAAGTAATGATGTACTACTGTGGAACAATGGGATTTGAATACCTGTCATGCACTCAATGTAGGACAAACACCAGTCGTGAGTATGCTTGGCATTGTTGTCATCAATTTGAAACAGACTACACTTTCCATCGCTGTGTACTCATTTCTTTCTAGTTACAACCCATATAAACGGTAATAAGGGTGTTTCAAAAATGACCGGTCTATTTGAAAAATCAATAAAAACTAAACGGGCAGCTATAGAAATACACAGTTTGTTGAAATATGCTTGGGACAACAGTAAATTTTCAGGCAGACAAACTTTCGAAATTAGTTACAATTTTCAACAACAGATGGCGCTGCAGGCGATTTTGAAAGATATAGAAGTAAACGCAGTCTGTGAGTTCGCCATTCTGTAAGTCGTCTTTCTGCGTGTGCTGTTCACAGATTGCAAGTTTGCTGTGAAAACATGTTTTTTTTTCCGAATCACCCATCTTTGGGGTACGTCAGATCAATCACTTCTTGGATGCTGGCGTTTTCTTCTTCTCCCAGTATTTCTTCATTCTATCTGATCTCTTCCTTCTTTCCTCTTCTGATATTTGAATCGGTTTTCTGGTGTTTATCGCAACTTGGAACCTCTTACTTTTGTCTTTGGTCACGGTCTTGGCTGTACCATTCTTTAACATCACTTCGGTAATCTGGAGTTCTCTCAGATCCTTTTCCACTTCCTTAAACCAGTTGGGCTTAGTCTTTTTTTTGTAAAAGAAGTCAAAGATTTTTTTTGTTAATCTGTTAGGATTCATTCGGAATATGTGTCCATAGAAATCAACCCTTTTTTTTTTCTCATGGTTTCGGAGAGTCTCTCGGACTTTGCGTAGAGGGCTTCGTTTCTGTAGAAAACTTGTTTGTTATTCTGGAATTTGGGACTCATGATCTTCCTCAAAATTTTCCTCTCTTTGATTTCCAATTTCTCCATTTGTCCTTTCCTCCCCATGACTAGTGTCTCTGCTGCATAGAGTGCTTCCGGCTTAATTACTGTGTTGTAATGTCTTATCTTTGTGTTCCAAGAGAGGCTTTTCTTATTGTAAGTGTTTTTGGTCTTCTGGAAGGCTAATTCCATTTTGGTCCTTCTCGCTTCCATTGTTTTACCTTCAAGGTTGTTCCATTCAATCCATTCCCCTAGGTACTTGAAACTCCTAACCACCTCTATTTTATGAGCTCCTACTCGGACTCTCGTAGGAGTGTCTGGTATATTTGTCATAATCTTTGTTTTTTCGAAAGAAATCTTAAACATGGTTTATTCCTTAGAACTTTAGATTTTTCCAAACTGCAGCGCCATCTATTTCGAAAGTTTGTGGGCCTGAAAATTTACTGTTGTCCCAAGCATATTGCAACAAACGGTGTATTTCTATCGCCGCCCGTATAGGTTTTATTGGTTTTTCAAATATACCGGTCATTTTTGAAACACCCGGTATGAGTCAACACTGAGCTCTGGACTGCGACAGCAATCCATACGTCCGTTGATCCCTTGAGTTCCCTGACTCACAATAATACCCCCTGCTCGTATACACGCGTGCCGAACTGTTTCTTCAGTCGATGTTTACGCAGAGCACCATAAATGTTTTGGAACGTGATAGCGTGGGTTATTCTGAGGGAAACAGTTGCGACAACAACGTGGCTAATTGTCAGCGCTTGCCGAAACATCCGGTTCGAAACTGACGCCCGCGCGAGCTCACTGCTCCGGATGTGACGCACGCAACACTCCAGGCATTTAGACAAATCTGATATGCCTCTTTTTTGTTCTGTCCATTAAGAAAAGTAATTAGTAGACCACAAAAGTTCGTAATTCAGGCTTCTCTGAGTCTTCCTCTATCGGATGATTCGCTCAGGTGTTACATCACCTAATCTAAACGGTTCAAATTCCGCATTGTGAGCATAAGGGCAATTACAGATATCTTGTATTTTATTGTTTACTGCATCCTGCTAAGTGAATGAGAAAGTTCTTGAGAATGATCCAGCCACCAGCTTCCCTTCTAACAGAATTGTCTACAAGCTTAATTTGTCGACAAAGTTTAAAATTCTCCTATGTGTGTACGTGGATCCCAAGAGGACATATTTCTGAGATTCCGGAAGTACTGAACTTACCTCAGAAGAATTGAGGCTTGAGGTTAACTGTGTAGTTAACTTGAAATTCTATACTGTAATTTAATAATTGCTGTTATCAATTAACTGGATTTAGTAATTAAATGATGAAATGGCGCCAATGAAATTGTTTTTGTAGCTTCAATGCCGTACGCGTTTCACCTCTCGTCGAGGCATCATCAGCGGCGAATCTATTTTAATTTTTTTTTTTATTGTGTATTACATACCTATTCTAGGATGTTTAACCTAATTCTAAATTGAAATGTTTTAAAATAGATTCGCCGCTGATAATGCCTTGATTAAAGGCGAAACGCGTACGGCATTAAAGCTACAAAAACATTTGCATTGGTATAATTTAATCGTTTAATTTACTGAGCAACTGCGGAAAAATGGCCTACAACAACACTGAATTGGATTTACTAATGTTTACCCAAGACTATTAAAAATCTAAGGTAAATGAAAACTTGAAGGCAATTTGCTCAACTGTTTAACTACGTTAAGTCTTGTCTAAAATTGCGTAAATTTATAACATTAGTATATGTAAAACACTACTACTCCTCCCTTAAAAAACCCTATGAAAACTGATCTCCAAATCTCGTATGCTAAAATCCACTATAAAATTACAAAAAGCCTATAGAATCACCTGAACGCACACAACAAAAAGTCAATATCCCGAAATCCGAAGTTAGACTATAACGTAATCAAATCAAAAGCATTGCATCGGAAACTTTGATTATTGGGGGTAGATCACTGATTTAAGATATTTAAAAGCAAGAAAGGAAAATCTTTGGCCCAGTCTGTACAGGATGAATGTAGATGAAAAGGAAATCACATCAATTATATCAGCATTCTGAAAAATTTCAGACATAATCAGGATAAGACTAATCAATTTCTAATCAATGAATAACAACAAAATAACCAAAAGAATTCTCAACCTGGCCATTTCAATGAAAATTAAAAACAGTTGGCTACTTGAAACCGAAAAGAATCTCCAGAAAATTTGAATCATAGATGATATACAGGACAGAGGCAGATTTAGTAAGCATGGTCAAGAACCAGTAACTTGTCAACAAATCGTACCAGAAGAAGAAACACTTGGACGGAGGAAGGTAGGAAAGAGCTCAGCGAAGGGATTAAGAGATTTTTGAAAAAGACGGAAAACACACCTGCTAAATAAGTTCAATCGCGCATCTCTGTTGGGCATAACGATGGAAGAGAAAGACAACACTGACACAGTCTAGTTTCATCACGACGTTATATACTCAGTATAATAATACGGATCGTCTACCTTCCATATCAAAGATTAAGCCCTCCAAATATGCACGTACTAAGTGTTTCGCTGACTCCATGCCAAATATCGCATTTTATATGTTGTAAAATTTTATTCTAAGCGGGAAACTTTACGATAGCGTGAGCAGCAACGTGGCGAGCCATCTGTGCAAGTCCACTTCCCATTCTCAAAATGGGACAGGCATTAATGTTTATGCCAAGCGACTGCCGTCTCTCCAACCACATGCGAGATGTGTGTTCAGGTCAATAGAATAGGGAACCACAGGTATATGATGCTAGTATCAATTTCCAGGATTTTTAAGGCAGTCCGATCTATCAGCGAAAAAAATGATAAAAAATAAAAATAATTAAAACTCCGTATACCAGTCTAGTGCGGCTGTGAAATCCACATTTTTCTCGGCAACGTTTATACCGGATTGCTACATGGTAAAGGGGACCTACAGTTTAACGTGTAATCCAGACCATGCAAACGTGCTATTTACATTTACATAACTAATTTTTTTCGCAATGATAGTCGGGATAAAGGTCTTTCAACTGGTTTGCTTTTTTGTAGTTGTCTAACAACACAGCAAACAATTGTGATTATCTTGCAGTATATCCTGGGAAGATGTAAGTCACTTTTTCACTGCAGTCAGTCTGTACTCCAAATCTGTCGTAATTACCGGACAAATGAAACCAAGCACGATGTGTATACAATAATACAACCATCATCTGATTCTAGTGTTTTGCTGACTTTAAGCTCAAACATCAGTACATCACATTGTTATAAGATGTGGTCGCCATGAAACGGATGTAAACTTCACCCCTCGGAAATGCTAAAATTTACTAAAATACTGATTTGCATCAAAAGATGTAAATTACAACTGTGTAGCTTCTATACCCTTGTCATTACCAGCTTTAACAATAAAATGTGAAATATTTATTGTATTGGTTTAATTTTACAACTTTAATAACTGTCATTTATTCAAACCAATTCTTGTCTTTGTTACTTGCATCATAACCAAAACCATATTACATTTTTTTTTTTTTTCGGTGGAATCCATTTACGCAACATACCACTACATGCATTCTACGAGTCTACAGTAGAAATCTAAGTAAATAATTAAACGCAGCAGTATTTCCTACGCCTGCAATCGAATAGGTAAGCGGTGATACTTCACACTGTATGAAAACTTTAATATCAGAAAATTTTAACGCTACCTGCGTTGATGCAGATAGATTTTAAATAGTTACATTAATCTTACCATCCGCATTAAGTAGCCAAAACGAATTATTGTGAATAGCATGTAATGTGATTTTAAATAAAACTTCAAGATACTTTGAATTCTTTGCTGACACAGAACTGTTTCACTATTTCCAAGAGGAAATAGTCACAGTAATCGAGCAAACGTTGTCTGTAGCAACTTTATTTCCTAGTCTACAGTGGATAAAGACTGTTTATATAACTGTAAAGAAAAAAATGAGTCGCAACAAACGGATCTCCGCTCACGAGCTTGATACAGGTAACCAAGGCTCACACACACACACACACACACACACACACACACACACACACACACACACACACACATTGCCACGGTAGGTATTCCGAGATAATCTAGGAATCATAAATCAGCTAGATTTATCACGGCATTTAGCACTGCAGAAGTTCGTGAATGCAGTTTCGGGTCGTGTTATCTGGGTCTGCAGCTGGAGCTATTTTGTATTTTGCAACGCTTCGCGTAACTCAATCTCGAGAATTGTAATATCATCACCAAACGACGTTTAACGAGTTATTGCATTTATATGCTTCACCTCGACATCTTTTTTTGTTTCAGCCGTCGATCAGGTATGGATAAACCGACAACTGAAACGTAAGTCAGCATCGTAGGCATTTTAACTTTCCTATTCTCAGTTAAACCATCTTGGCTTTGAACATTTTCTTTTAACTCTTATAACAGCGTATTCAACAAAATCTAAGTGCGTTTGAGTAAACGTCGCACTTTCAGTAACTGAAGAGACTACATGTAATTTTTCTTTTCCATATGGCTTTAAGCCTCATCGATGTTGAGGTCATTAGAGGTGGGTTAGGAATGGGGGAGGGGAGCGAGGAACAGAGAGGAATTTAGACATGATTTTTTGAAGGAATCGTCCCGACGTGCATCTGGAGAGATTTCAGAGAACACTGAAAAATAAAATTTGGATGATCGGACGGAGATTTGAGCCAGTCTCCTACCCGATGCCAGATCAGAGCCTTACTTTTCACTCACAGTCTCGGTGATTTCATTTAGTTCCCCTGTGAAGTCAATTACAATTTTCTTTTGACCACATTATGGAACTTAAAACACAAACGGATTAAACAAACAGGGGAAATTCGGTATATATATTTCACATTTTTAAAATAGGAGCAGCTTTACTGGATACTAGCCGAATCTTTTAAATACACTAACCAGAACTTTATTATTGCTACTACTACTACTACTACACGACTTTTTCCCAACATTTTTGGGGTCACCTACCTTCCATACGTTTTACTCACCGTTGGCATGGCCAAATTTGGAGCAATGTTTTAAGACCACATGGCCTTGCGGACGCCAAGCATTTTTATTTCCAGTTCGTAAAAAGCTTCTTTTTTTTTGCTTTCATCAGTCTTTCGACTGGCTTGATACAATCCTCTATCCTTTCCTATCTTGTGCTAACCTCTTCATCTCTACATATCCCTTCCAACCCACGTCCTCAATTATCTGCTTCATATATTCTAAGGGAGCGTGCACAAACCACGTGGCTCGATCCAGGGGGGGGAGGGGTTGGCATGGAAGGCTACGCTGGGCTACGTGGGGGGAGGGGGGGGTTCCGAGCCAGGCCACGTAGCTTTCCTTTTATAACATTTTCCACAGTTAAAATGAGGAACAGAACACACAACAGCATGTGAATATTTATTTCCCTCAGTTAATTATCTCCTTATATAATTTACAATCGTCTGACAAGAGAAAACAGTACAAAATGTCTGCTGGAATCAAAAGGGAAAAAAGCTAAGTGCTACGTATAAGGGGGATAGGGGAGGGGGTAGAGGCAAAAACCACGTAGGGCTACGTGGGGGGGGGGGGGAGGGGGGTGCACAGGAGGCCAAAATGGAGCTACGTGGTTTATGCACGTTCCCTAATCTCTGTCTTCATCTACAGTTCTTACCTTCCACCGTTCCCTCCACCAACAAATTTACCAATCCAGCATGTCTCAAAATATGACCTACCAGTCTGTCTCTTCTTTCTGTAAGCTTCTTCTACAAACTTCTTTTCTCACCCATCATTTCCAAAACTCGTTCATTTCTTACTTTTTCTGTCCACTTAATTTTCAGCAATCTTCTGTAGCACCACATTTCTAATGTTTCAATTTTCCTTCTTTCCTATATTCCTAAAGTCCACTTTCCGCTACCGTAAAGTGCTGTGCTCCACACAGAGTTTTAAAAAGTTTTTTTTTTCTGATTCCTAGATTAATATTTAAAGATATCTCTTTTTCACGAAGGCTGTTTTTGTAGTGCTATTCTGGTTTTAACATCATTCCTGCTTCTGCCATCGGTTGTAATTTTCCTTCCCAAATAACAAAATTCACTTATTTCTCCTATTGCATTCGATCCTATTTTTATATTTAATCTACTAGTATTTGTATCATTACTGCTACATTTCATCACTTTTGTGTTGATTTGATTTTTATTCAGGGCAAAATCTTCCTTCAGTATTTTTTTCATACCATTCAGTAACTTCTCAATATCCTCAGCCCTTTTGCTAACAAGACAATGTCATCAGCAAATCTTAGCGTACAGATTTTTTTCTCCCTGAACACTTATGCCACATGGAAATTTTTCTTTTACTTTCTTTATTGCTTCCTCTACATACAAGATGAATATTAACGGGGAAAGAGTACATCCTTGTCTCACACCCTTTGTAACTGATGCTTGTCTCTCATTGGAGAAACTGTTGCCATTTGTCTGTGAAACGGGTACCAAGTTCAGAGTGTGATAAATGTATTATTAGTTTGTGAAATGTGTAGATTTTGAGACGGATATTGGGGGCCGTACCGGCATTCGCCTTGATGGCTGTGGTAAACCGGTTAAAAATCGCAGTCAGGGCGGCCGGTGGGCGTGGCTTGGGCTCGTGCCCGGTCCGTTGTACTTCCCCGATCCAGAGTGCGGCGTCTCAGTACACTGAAAACAGACACGTTTGACGTCGAACGCTCGGAACAGCACGAAAACATGTTTAGAATAACAAGCGATCATAAACAAAACAGTGGTGTGTGTCATTTACTACGTGCAAAACGTTCCATTCTACGTCAAGTAACACACTGATTTTGTAAGACTACAATTAGGGATTGCAATCCAGCAAAGCGGGATCTCGCAATCCCGCGGGATCCCGCATCTTTAGACAGTTTGGCGGATCCCGCACAAAATTAGCGGATCCGCAATCCGCAAAATCCGGCGGAAACGCGTGTCAGTCTGCGTGACTCGCTGCCCCACTCGGTCTCCGTCGGATGTTTTGCACTGTTTGCCTGTACCCTTCCAGTTGGCATTTGACTCATGTGAACAAGCGTTTGTATTTGTCAACCTTCGTCATTCGTAAGTAAATAAATACACTTTTACGTATTCATCAAAACTTACGTTTGTTTCCAGTACACATTTCTGTAACTTGAGTTATGGTGCGTATTTAGTACGATTTTCTAACTATATAATTATTTTTTAAGTGTCGCACACGTTATCTGAGCTACACGGTTACAGCTTTTTATTCACGGTTTCATTATTCCCATTTTCTGTATTTGCAGATAAAGCAATTGTAACAATTTCCTAATTTGATGCTGAAAATTTGATTATTCGTTAATATGAAACTAATGTTATCGTAATTTTAAAGATCGCTTACCTATTTATTTAACAGCTATCAAAAGGAAATTGTATATCTTTGACTTATTGTTGTTTTGGCCGCTGCCTCAATGCGTTTCTTTGAAGAAAGCCACCTGCTTACATGTGCCGCTCAGGCTTTCGATTAATCCCTCTTCTCCTTGTTATTATTTCCACTAAAGGTAAAAAAAGTTATAATGAAATTTTCACGGGTGTATCGACGAATTGTGTTGTAGGAACACCATACTTCGACGGCTGCCTCAGCCGTCTTCCTCACGTGTGTAATTTCGTGTGTTTACAATGAAATCCGGAGATACAACCTATGAGGACTTCACTGCAGTAATTCGCCGAGAAAGTCTCCTTTCTTACAAAGATAATAATTTCCACTCTAAAAATGTCGTTACGGCACACAAGTAAATCAGAAATACTTGACAGTTTACGTGTTGGTGAGTTGTTTCTTTTAATAACATTGAATCAACTGTAACATCAATCAGGGAATCGGAAGATATAATAATGAATCACGCAAAAAAAAGGCCAAGTCTCGTGCTTGTGCAGTGACAAAAAGTCATGAGATCTTGTTCTGAAGCAAGTCTACACTTTACAGAGTATATTCACTTCACTTTGTGAAATGGAATGCTTTTCTCGGTGTTATGTAAGGTTTATTTAGAATTTAAAAAAAACTGTGGTAACTTTGCCATTAAGCAAACCATATTTTTGAACTTATGTGATGTATTGTAAGGCACATAATATGACCTAAGACACAATATTTTCCATTTTTATTATTTATTTAAAATTGGTTTAGATTAAAAAACAAGTAGAACCTCGAAATATGCTTAAGACACGCTAAAATTTTTAATTTCATTTTGCCAATCAAAATATTGTTAACTGTTAATTTTTATCATTTAACATTAAAAATTATTTATTAATTTAATTATTATTTAATTTATTAACGTTTTAAGTAACTATGTTTTAAATATAAGCGTTAAAAAATCTGTTTGTACCAATTCCGCACGGATCCCGCGGGATCCCGCGGGATTGGCGCAAATCCCGCGGGATTGAAAACACTGCGGGATTGCAATCCTTAACTACAATGTTCCAAACCACAAGTGAAGATATCACGAAACTTCACGCTGGGATTTACAATCAATTTGTTCCACCTACGTATAAGCGTATGTTGCAATATGCTTGGCGAAAGCCCGGTGATGACATTGACATACCAACATCATCATTTGAAAATGTAATTAGTGTGGCTTTGATACTGGACTGCGTGAATGCGAAAGTGATTGGTTCTCTTCCACTTTGTTTTAACCACTTCATCGAAATCCCGCATCTGCACTTTTAGGATTAATATAAGCACTTTCATGTGCGTGGTTCTGCTGTATATGCATGTTTTGCGCTATATTCAGTACTTTAAGCGGAGACTTTTTGCACTGTTGATTGAAAATGTAATGATACACTGACGTCACTTTACGCATAATTCCCTTAATATGGTATTGATATCTTGTTACTTTGTTTCTCTCTATGAAGATGTAACTTGAGGTAGAAAGCAACGTTTTGCGTGGAAATTACACACACCATTGTTTTGTTTATGATCGGTTGTTTTGGTGCGGTTCCGAGCGTGCGAGGTTCAAAGGTGTCTTGTGAGCCACACTAGTGGGTAGGATAACTAGAATTTACTATTGGATGCAATACCTTCATATTTGTTATAGTTACCACCTAATCTTAAGTCTAGTATTAGAAGTTACATTTACCCCAATGTCACAAAGTGCTTTCGCTTGTGGCTTTGCGCTTTGTCGACATCAAGTACATTACAGACGGGAAAGGACTGGGGGCGAGTAACAGGAAGGAACTAGGCCATGGCCTTTTGAAGCAACCATCCAACATTCGCCAGGAGTAATTTCGGAAAATCACGGAAAACTGAAATCTGTATAGTGGGATGGCTTTTCGAACTCGCGTCCTTCTGAATTCAAGGTTACAACTCACTCACAATGCTCGGTATTGAAAACTGTTATTGGCAGGCGGCACTGCTCAGTAATTAGCCCGAAGCTGTTTCCTTTACAGTCTGCAATGTGTTGGTAAGATGAAACCATATAAACAGACATGAATCATTCGAACCGAAAGTAAAATGGTATTGTTCTTTCAGTTTGCTCGATAGAAGACGTAGTTGGAGGCAAGAGAAGAATTAAACTACTCAGTCATGTAAAATCAAAAGCTTTCACAACGAGGTGTATTGAAAGAGATGTGTGTGTAAATGTAAGCTTCCACTGTAAAACTTGTAATACACAATGGTCCTACAAACTAAATTTCAAATAAATAAATAATAGAATATTACAAATAGTTCCGGAGCTACCAGTCGCGTCAAGACTACTCAATCATTAAACGTTTCAACGATTCTAATTTTGAACCTACAGCTTGGTGTTTTTCTGCAGTTTGCTAAATATAAAGGTGATGAATTGGACCTTCAGAAAGTCTTAAGATAGTGACTTTTTGACACCACTAAAGCAGTTTTAATCTTACCTAATCAAAGTGTTCAGAAGTATAAATGTAAGTGAATGTATGACAGTTTTTACAGACATAAAATTAGTCACGGCATCAAATAATGTTTTACGTAAATTTTGGAAGAGTCTTTGAAATTCAATTTCCAATTCACTTTTTGCTGAACCGATTCTTTAAATTCATGATAAAATCTTATTACGTTGTCCGTCTCTACAATATCAATATCTTTTAGTTGATACTGCATGGTTAGATTAAACGCTGAAGAATAGAAACATGTTGCCGAGACCCACTCCAAAAATCATTTATTGGTTAGCATCCATAAATTTCTGATATTGAGAGACAAAATCGGACAGATGGTGTTCATTAGTGACAAATGTCGTTTAGCGCATCGAAAGTTGTATATTCGCTTTTTTTTTTTTTTTTTTTTTTTTGCTATACGCTTCGTCGACGTCGAGGTCAATGGATGAAAGGGAAATGACTAGGGACAAGGAACAGGTAGGAATTCGGCCATTTCTTTTTGAGCTAATCGTCCAGGAGTGATTTCGAGAAACCATGAAAAAACGAAATCTTGATGGCCGGACGAAGATTCGAACCCACGTCTTCCAGAATGAGAGGCCAGAGCGTTACCGCTCACCCAACACGCTTCACAAGAACTTTCACTTCAAAATGCAAGCTAAATGGCGGAAAACCTCCCCCGTCCCCCCTTTTCATCCCATTGTTCCATTCAGCCTGCTATCGAAACATTTAGTGATAGACGGGATTATTAGAGATGCTAAGCACTACTTGCTTCCGTGGGCCGTGGTAGAAGTAAAAATGCAAAGTGCTGCCCCCATTAATTAGATTCTATTGGCCTCAGACATTTTCAGAATCAACCTCTGCATTTCCCTATCGGCTAATACAAGTTTATTAAAAAAAGACGGAAATCTGGCAAAATTTTGCTTTTGCTCGAATTCGCGACGAGCTTCAGCCAAGCAGGAACATCGACGAGCGGAGCACGTGGAGTGCTAGTGCAACAGGTTGAGCGGCCTGCCAGGCAGGGCTCTCGGTCCAAGGACACGAGAAAGGAGCTGGCACAAGGCCAGACACAGCACCTCTGATTAACGGAGTCGCGACATACCAACCGCTGCACACAGCAACACAGAAGAGAACCCACCACGTTCAGCTCATTTAATAGCTACAGCAATAACGACGCGTAAGCAGTGAAGTATAAACAACAGATGGACAACGCATCTCAAACTTCTTCTATTAGGCTTGTCCTACTTCTGTGGTGTATAATATTTGTCTAATGAGATTATTCGGCGCAAAATTTCTGGTTTTACAAACGAACCCCTTCAGAGAACAGAAAAAACGATATGAAAGAAGCTCTAGTTTGTAACATGATGCGCTGTCGCCACGTTACAAGGTGCATTTTTTATTATATATGTCATAATGTTGGAGTAATTTACATAAATCTTGGGCGACCACCTAAATAGATTTTGTTGTAATTTTATAAAGTACGCAAGATTCCAAGTGAGGACTGTAATGAAATGGTGAACATACAGTGTATCTTGGTAAAGCGAATATTAAAGAGTTAGCTGCGTAGGCTTGAAGCTAATCGTGGTCTTTCCGAACCATGGCGGTTTGCCGGACCACACATTCTGCTCCCTGGGGATGGGTGGTCAACAGGGTCACTCACCTGGCGGGAAATGCCTGCCGCCCGACACCCGAATGTGCTCTCACCCCGGCAAACTTAGCCGAATATGTCCGACCTCTGTGATATGAGCTGGGCAAATCAGATATCGGGGATATCACGTGACATTAGGTGCCGACCTGAAGATCCAATCCAAATGAGCGTATAACTTAAAATCCAGGGAATTTCTGTTATATGTGAGCTTCGAGACTACAAGGGACGAAGCGAGAAGTTTTCCTCGTGGACCGAAGAGCGAAGAGCTGGACATTCTACCTGCGATTCTAGTCGAGTCTAGTCTGAGGTGGACTTGGAAAGTTGGCTTCTCTCGCCAACTGCCGTTGTACGATTTCTGGCTGCCAGCTTGCCTTGCTGGAGCATGCTTATCACGGCGACACCGCCAGTAAAGCGATGATGCGTATTAACAGACAGGACGTGTCTGTAGCCGCCGTGTGAGATAATCTCACATACCGTGGATCATCTCCGGTCACCGCAGACATCAGACGCAGAACTAGAATGGTAACTTATTACGACCAAGCCATCTGATTGTGCATTCCGTGAAACAGAACCCTTAAACGACTTTGAGAGGATAGATCCATGTTCTCACTTTGTAATTGTAAAAACCCCTGAGCTAGCGGCATAATTTGCCAGAACTAGTTATTTTCGAATGATATATTGTTCATTCGTGGAGCCCATGATTTTATTTTTAACTGTAAAGTCACAGTATTATGATACCTTTGTCTGAGGTCGTCATAACTTGTATTTTTCATTGTTTCCAATTGTCATTATTTCTTGCATTTTGATTCTGAGATATATTTAAAAGTAAATATACAATTGTTTGCTTGCTCATGACGGCTAATTGTATCTCTGAGCGTTGCTTTTATGATTTTGCCAATTTGTGTTAATGTTAACGGTAAATTCGCTCAGACTTGTAATCGCCAGTGATAAGAAAATAAATGTCATATTGTGACAATTTTTCCTAAATTCCAACTAACGTCGAGATTCTTGCAAAATTAATAAATTTTCACTCCTTCATAAAAATTAAAATTAAAAATCTACAATTATTAATCATAAAGGTATGAAAGATAATTGTAACGTAGTTTGCCCACCAAGGCACCCACTACAAGTTGCAGTTCTTGCACAAACAGCAGACTGGCATCAACGAACAAGTAGCCGTTTCCGATAGCGCGCTTGTATTGATAAACACCTAGGAGAAAATTTCTGACGAACAGAATAACTTGTGACGATAAATGTGGAATTCGGATATTCTAACTTATGTTAGCTGCTAACATAGTGCTGGAAACATAATGAAGTCACTCATTTAACCCAGTGATAGGCACGAGTATCATTTTGATTCTAGTGAAACAGTTTTTCCGCGAGTATGAAGGCACGTGATCGGTGAATGGGCTCCCCTCCCTTAACCTGCCAGTTATGTTCCAGACTCCGTCCGGAGTTTTGTTTTCTGTGGAGAAACTTGTTTGTATCAAACTGATACTCGCACCAGTTAGTTTGATTTTTTTCTAGTTCTAGATCACACTTCTTTTCGACCCCTTTTTACTATTTTATTAGTAAGTAACATATTCTCAAGCATATCAAATTTTAAGGCTAATAGATTAAGATTTTTTGTTTTATTATTTATTAATTTTGATATTTATTGTAACGTAGTTCTTTGTAGTATTTCATTAAAATGTTATATAGACAAGTAAGAGTTTATTGTTCCATAAATCAAATCATTGTACCTGAGTAATCTTTGATAACTGACCTTAGTAGTAGTTATTTTCATTTTGTGAACATTTACAATTTTTTTTATTTAAATAAATTCAGTTCCTATTTCTTTGGGCTAACTAATTGCTCTAATCATTTTCAAGATATTTTCAGGGATAGAATATAATGTTTTAATATTGTTTTCTTCTTTTAGTCAAATAAAGATACCTCTTTTTTGTTGAAAGGAATGTTTGTATTTATAGCCCCTTATACATACAATTAATATTAATCAATAAAGTACAAAACAATTGTGTTTCTAACGGCTGTATTATTTTGATACTTGCGCCATGAAGTGTGGCTTTTGGAAGAGCTCCTGTCGCAAAGTTAGCAAGTTTTTGGTTGATTCGTGTGGATCAACCTCTAAATTTCACGTCCTCCCGCAGCGTTAATTTTTGTCCAGTCTGAGAACTCAATTCATCAGAACAGATGACACAAATTCCTAAAGACGTTGCAGTGGCTCGTATAACAGTATTCTGTTCTATTCTTTATTTTGCAATAAAGATTTGGCATATTTACCATGAGCAGTAGAATGGTGATCGCAGCAGAAAGGGAAGTTCTCACTTGTGAGGTTCACCATCGAGTATCTGTAGGTTGCATTTGACGGTAAGGGAGTGTCCATAACCATGTAGCCCCATTTTGGTCTCCTGTGAACCGCACATCCCTCCCTCTCCCCCCCCCCCCCACACACACACACACGTAGCCCGACGTGGTTTTTGCCTCTACCATCTTCCCCCCCCCCCCCCCCGCCCCATGTAGCTATTTTCCCTTTTGAATCCAGAAGACTTTTTGTACTGTTTTCTCTTTTCAGACTTTGTAAATTATATACGGAGATAATTAAATGAAGAAAATAAATATTCACATGCGGTTGTGTGTTATGTGCTTCATTTTAACTGTGAAGAATAACAAATCATTGTACCTGAGTAATCTTTGATAACTGACCTTAGTAGTTATTTTGATATTGTGAACTTTTACAATTTTTTTATTTAAATAAATTATCAGTTCCTGTTTCTTTGGGCTGATTAATTGCTCTAATCATTTTCAAAGATATTTTCAGGGATAGAAAACAATTTTTTATATTTTTTCTTCTTTTAGTTAAATAAAAAAACTCTTTTTGTTGAAGTGAAAGTTTGTATTTAATGCCCCATATACATACAATTGATATTGATCATTTAAGTACAAAAACATTGTGAATTTATGGTTAAGGCGTCTGATTAGCGATTGAAAATCCCTGCCGAGACCGGGATTCAAACTGACGACTTTTCGAAAGCGATTAACTTGACCTTCACTTCTGGCACCGCTTACTGTGCAATGTGAAATACGCCGAAAAGCTTCCGTGGGTCGAATTCTACGTTAAGCTGCAGGTCCCCTGCACCCCGTAGGTTTGCAACAGGGTTAGGCTAGTTACGACAAGGGGTGCACAGCTGACATCTGACTACCAACAAGCCCCGGGATATCACGACTAACAACGCCATACGACGAGCGAGCGTTGTGGGTGAACGGTTGACGTTCTGGTCTCGCATCGGGAGGACCCGGGTTCGAATCCCCGTCCGGGCATCCAGATTTGGGGTTTCCATGGTTTCCCCAAATCACTCCAGGCGAATGCCGGGATGTTTCCTTCAAAAAGGTCATGGCCGAATTCCGTTCCTTGCCCCCAATCCCATCCCGTCTCTAATGGCCTTAGCCGTCGACGAGGCGTAAAGCCATAAGCAAAAAAGAAAAAAAAGCCATACGACGATCTGATTTTAATCTTGATAAATAAGGCGACCGTAACAGAAGTATTGTGTGGCAAATTGGAACAGTGTCTCAGGCATGCTGTTCTGGGTTATCAAACCCAATAACGCCAAGTCTGATTTCTTAAAGGTTCCAACCGCTTTACGTCACTCACTTGACCGTTTATCTGCCTGTCCAGTCTATCACACTCATTACTTCGAAATTTGTGACTGCACAAGTTTTTTTACTAACTTAAACAGCATTATAACATAAATTTTAAAAATAACATGGGGCCGAAAACAATTGTAGAGGGTTTAGAGGGGAACTAAGAAAATATTTCCTTTAGATAATATTACAATTACAATTTACAATTTAATTTAATTGCAATGGAGCACAGGCTCCGGTGGCAATTTCCCTACACACCCATCTTCCCCCTATCCTGCACCTACCTAAATTTGTCCTCTACAAATTTTATCTTTAAATTCTTTCAAATTTTTCGGTAAAATATTCACCATTTCTCTTGGTAACTCATTCCAATCCCTGACACCCTTCAAAATATTTGAAATTTATTTTTTTGCCAAAAATTATTAAAATTCTATTTATCCCTTGATTGCCGAAATTCTTTAAACATTTACGGACCTATGTATCCTACTAAGTACTGCAAGAAAACTACAGCAACTTTTGGAATTTATAGTTTTTTTAAATTAACAAATGAGTCATTTTTACAAATTGGCACAACCTTTTTTTTTTTTTTTTTTTTAAGAAAAAAAGAAGAAATATGTCATTCGATGGAGAACTTCACCAATGAAATAATAAATATGTTTGCATACGATTTTTTCAATGTTTCATGAACCACAATTTTTTCAACTGAATTTGTGTGCGAGTGTTTGATTTACGTTTACCATTTAAAGACAATTTAGCAGAATGAATAGCGAACTGCATCATATATAACATTTTTTTTTAATGAATTCAGTTTAATAGAAACATGTACGAAAACGTCAGCCTGAAAGAAATGACACTTGACAATGTTGGTTTCTTAGGAACCTTTGTAATTTCCAACTACGATCTCGCAAAAGTGTTTATCACATATTATAGTAAAATTATAGTTGGGTGCTCTATGCGGTATGCTGTAGTCAGGATTTAATTGATTATACAGAATAAATATGTTTCATTTCTCGTTAAAATTTATAATCAATGGGAAATCGATAGGGAACACGTTTTTATATCCAATTAAAAGGACGTGTTACATTGAATTTGCTAAACAGAAAGCAGTCAAACAAAACAATGAGTATTATACAGGGCGTTCGCCGGGAAACGCAACCCACTGTTAGCGCTACAAGGAAGAAACTGCTCCCGGCGAGCGAGCGGTCAGTTTCCGGCATTGTTCGACCGTCGGCCGCGGACTATTTCATAATAATTACGCTTCATAAACTTCATAAACTTGTGTGCTAAGCATTTAAATGTGACGTAATTCATTAGCTTACCTTATAAAAGATGCTGGAAGTGTTGACCCTCTTGTGTAATGCACATTTCACATCTTCTGAACATATTTCGAGACACACGCTGCCCTAACTGACTTAATGATTTTTTGGGTGACTGTTCTAGTCGAAAAGCGATATCGTCAATTTTCTCTTCTGTGAGAATACGGTTGACCGACAGTCTCTTTTTGTTAAAAAATGAACCCGTTTCTCTTACTTTTTTAACCAGACGCAGAATTGTTGATTTAGCTGGCAGTAAAGCGCCAGGAAATTCGCGACGAAATTTACTGCGACACTTTTTAAACGACTTCTTCTTCACATATGTATCGTAGAGAAATATTCTTTGTTGCAAACTGTAACGTACCATAATTTTACTCACACTCAAACACGGTACAGATTAATAAGAGTATGAAGCCCCAAACCAGCCAAACCGCAAAGAAACGTTTATTCACAGCACTGATTAATAAGAGCCTGAAGTCACAAACTATCTACAATGCAAAGAAACCGTTCTTAACAATGTAAGGGTCACTGCACTGCACTGTTGGGGCGGCGGAGGTGTTAAACAGTGCGGTGATTCACGGTGCCGTGTGGCGGAAACTGCTGGCACACTGACCGAGCAAGTTGCCGACGGCAACAGACTGGGAGGGTAGCGTTTTCCGGCGAACGCCCTGTACATATATGGGCTCCATAACGAGAGCCTTTAAAAATATCCTATCAATAACAGCAGTTGACATTAACTGAGATTTAAAAGGAAACAATTGTATCTATAGGCATGACATCGCTGCCTTCAAAAGATTCACATTAACGGCTAGCAAAGGATATTCTAATTGTCAAGACCTGAGAAACGTGATTAAATTGCCAGCAAATGCGACTCTCTGAACACTACATTTTTTTGTTGATTGATTACAACACTTGAGTGGGTTGACAGCGACATCGCGAGCTATCCAGGTACGATTTATTGGGTGGGTTCCGTCGCCCACTGCGCATACGGTAAAGGTATTGCTTTGATTAATGTTCCTTAAATAATTGTATAGCATCACTTTGCTTGGCAATACAGTTCTGGTCGATATGTATCACTACAATATTTACAATCAAGTCGAACTGAACATGCATAAAGTGATGCGATATTTTAAACTACCTTTTGTTTAACAAGACACCATTATAGCTATGTGTATATTATGACAGGCGACAAATATACACTTATTATAATTGCCCTTAATTAGATAAATGTTGTATTTGAGGCTTATAATGTATAACTAAACCTTCAAACTTCGCAAAAATTCTTTATAGTGCATCTACCTCAGGATCACAGTCATTCTGATGTTAAATAAGAGGTAAAAATCGTCGATCCATCACACAATAACACTTGGAATTTAAGGGGAAGGGTTCCGCATTTTCTCCTTGTTCTTCTAATAGATGTGTTAAATAACAAATCATTATATATAAGGGCACCGTCGATAATAGGCACGCTTATATTCTCAGGTTTCCATATTATCTCAAAATATAAACATTATTTTTAAGCGTTACAAATTACAAACCTCCACAGTGAACTAATTAAAACAGAACTTTTAAAAGACTTGAAACATTCAGTCTCAATTTAGGTTACCTTCGTCAAACTCTAACATCTCAAGTTCTCTTCACTTAGCAAGCGAAACAAGAAAAACATAATCGACATATAAATTAGTTGGTTTGTCTTCAAATCGACTGTGTGCTATGCTCTTGGACAGCATACTTTATTTCCAAAACTAAAGGAAATGATAATTTCGTGCAATATCAAGAGACTGCAGAGTTCCTGGAACAATCCACAGAACTATGGCAAGAAATATCCAGCGGGGAAACAACAACTGTCTGATAGCACAGGGCAAACGTATATTTGACATCCGTTGCTGGCGGAGAAAGCTCTCTCCCAACCGCAATGCAAGAAACTTTTGAGAAGTGGTGTTGTTTACCACGAAACACGACCACATCCACTATGGACCTTGCACCTCAGTGTGCCGAAACTTTTTCTTCTTTCCTTTCAATTTGGAGCGACATTTCAGACCCCAAAAATAGTTTAAAAAAAGACAGAAATACCATTATTTAACACAGTCTATTTTGTTCATCTCAGTTATTACTTTCACTAAATAACTCACATATATCTTATAATTGTTTTAATTTTATTCCCTTATTCAGCACGTGAAAAACGATCTATACCAATCGAATTGTGTCTTTTCTGTGGCTTCTAGATTCAATATTTTAATTTATTTAAATTACTACAGTAATCACTTTCCACTAATTTATAGACATACAACAGTTTCTGCCAAAACATGTGTACATTGTGTAAGTGTGGAATTTCCACATGGACCCAATAGTTGTACTTAAATGAAGCAAGAATGGTATTCCAGAGAAAAAAAAAAAAAAAAAAAAAATGGTCCCCCGACTCTACCAGTGTGATAATGCTTAACTGATTCATTCGAGGTCCAGGATAATAGCCTTTATAGTCTTTATTTTTACTTGACGTGAAGTGGCAAAACATTTTCATTCTATGCGGTTGACTCACTTTCTTGGATTTTCCGATGCAATAATTTTACAACAGCTGTCGATAATTTTGTTAATTAGTATGATTGTTCCGAGTTGTACCCAACGTAAAATTACAAGTCTTCTACCGTATAATTCATAACAGTATTACAATACCAGTGTTTGAATCAGTCTTGATATAACTCCAAAAATTTAATATCGGTCGATCTTTTCCGACGCTGTTCTATTCGAGAAGAATTTGAGTCTGTAAAGTCGTGGATCTGGAATACGGTGGGGGGGGGGGGGGTAGGGAGGTGAAATTAGTTGAGCGCAGGAGATTTAACAGTAACGGCACTAACACAGTTTATACTGATATGTAGGGACAGAAACTAGAACTGCCCTGTCAATAAACTACAAGTGTTCCTAACCACCAGAATTTATTTTGAAAGACAGTAGCTTCAATCCATCAACAGGACGAGTAAACCAGAGATAATATACAGAGATAACGTCTCACACACACACACACACACACACACACACACACACACACACACACACACACACACACACACACATCCCCGTACTAAATACAATCTTTGTCGCTCGTTTAGTCTAGGAATTCCATTCCATTCGCAACTTACGATGCGACAGTTTAAGTCAGCACGAAGTTACGAGTTTACCTAGCCAACACCTAACTCTTCTGTACAATTCTTTCCTTCTTTCTCTGAAACGAGGAGTTTAGTATGTTCTAGTTTATTAATATTAATTATCTCGTAACGTGATTAAATTGAATTAATATCTTTGTTGGATTTTTACGACAGGAATAAGTTCTATGCAAGTGTCGCTACCTGTTATCTTTCAACTGTATAAGCTGTACAGCACTGTTTATGAAACGAGGAGCTTATCAGACAAAATCTAGACCATCCTAATTTAGGCCTATAAAGCGTAAGGGACATATCATATATATTATTTCTATAAGGTGATTGTCACAAGCCAATATCTCCGTTGATAATTAACCGAAACGTATGAATGAGGTATCATTTTGAAGCTTAAGATCTCCACTTTGATCACACCACATTTTAAAAAAGGAATTTTTCGGAATTCAACCCTTAAAGGGAAAAATTATCATTATTTCCATAACATACGATTTTGTCGCGATCTATTTATCTCCCTTGATATCTAACGTAAATAGAGAAATGAGATGATATTTAATAGAGTAAGGTCTCAGGCTTAATCACATTATATTTTTTAGAAAGGAATTTTTTGGAATTAGACCTTCAGAGCGCAAAATTAGCATTATTTAACGTATTTCTATATATATAAATATAAAGATCCTTTTATCTCACTCGCTATTTAACCAAAATAAGTAAATGAGCTATCATATTAACGATTAAGGTCTTCTGTTTTGGTGACAATTTCTTAAGAACGAAATTTTTTGGAATTTGACCCTTGAAGGGCAAAAGTAATAACTGTGAAAGTCGCGCGTTTGACACAGATCACAGCCTAGCCGCTAGATAGCAGTACCATTTATCACAGAGATATTAATAAACTGCTTCACTGGCATCGACTACTGTTATGCATCTATTACACTCAACAATTAAAAAAATGAGGCGGTTATTCTTTCATCCAATTACAAACCCCCAAACTTACTACTCATTGTATCCGAGAAATTGTAGCACAGGTCATTTAGATAATTGAATAACAACTTGACATCTCCACAGAGGCCAAAGGATATGTCTCTTTTCATAGGTTTTATCTAGTGGTAGTACAGTAAATGCTGCTAGGCGCGTCAATCTCAGGGCAGTGTTCTAGTGGAATCCCCCTAGACTCAGTTCCCCCAAAGAGTACTGGTACGCTGAATGGGTATGTTAGTCGAGTAGACATTGGTTGCTCGTTGAGTAACGCTTACTCTGGTTAGAGCGTATTTACAGAGCCTAATACTACTTCCCGGAAGTGAGAAAGTACCTAGATTATAGAAGTTTATTTACAATTCCTTTCATAGGAAGGATCCATACACTAGAATAGCAGCTCAGTGGACAATTTCTATCACAGAGAACTGAACTAAAGCTTCCTGGAAATTTGCACGACAAGGCTAGGAGCTTTTTATTTGCAGACCAGAAGAACCAAATAGTACAATACAAAAAAGAACATGAATAGTAATCTAGTATTTCAAGCAAATCATGAACATTTTTATTTTTTTTATTTTTTTTTTTCATTTTTTTTGCTTATAGCAAATGGCCTCGTCAACGTCGAGACCATTAGAGGTCGGAAAGGACTGAGGAAAAAGAAATGGGAAGGAATTCAGCCGTGGCCTTTTGAAGCAACCTTCAAGGCATTTGCCTGGAGTGATCAGCGGAAATAATGGAAAACCCAAATCTGCAAGGCCAGAGCGTTACCGTTCACCGTCCATGCTCGGTGAAAACTGTTTTAAGGCGAACTCTTTAAAATTACATTTTGATAAAATGTTAAGTTTAAAACAAGTACATATTTGCAGCAGTATTTGCATATGAAGTATAAAAGTTACACAATCTTTAAAACAAAGTGTAAAAAATCCCATAGCATTCAGATGTATAAGAAACTCGATTGCCAATAACATAGAACATTATTGCTGAAGAAGTTAAGTAATGCCAATTTTGCAAAAAGAACACTTTCTCTAACAGCAGATTTAGAACAGGTGTACTCCTTTTATTTTCATTCAGGCATGTTGTATGGCATATTTTTTTGAGAAGCTCTTACAAAGTAAACAAGTTTTCATACGCCGACCCCGGCAGCGTAGGGGTAGCGTGCTTGCTTCTCGTTGCAGGGGTCGCCGGTTCGAGTCCGGCCTAGGGCATGGGTGGTTTTAATTAAATGTTGTGTTCGTCTTGTGTGGTCCTTACACAAGAGAGAAAATAATTACACTTATAAGAAATCTGTACATTGTAAGAGAAACAAACATATTGAGCTGGCTATATGGCTAACAAGGCCGAATGCCATTTAAAAAAGAAAAAAAAAGTTTTCATACCACAAAAATAACTATCAGGATGCATTGTAGGGTAAACGCAAGAACGTCTTGCAGAAAACTCTTCAGAAAGCTCAACATTCTTACAATGACTTCTCAGTATTTTAATTCACTTACATCAAATTCCCAGGTGCACAATTTCAATATAAGAAACAAACATGTACAAGGTTATACAAAACGCAAACATCTCTGACATTAGTAGATAGTAGATTCTGGAACAAATCTGTTTAGAAAATTTCTTGAAGGATAAAATAGTGTGTAGACAAAAAAAGTATTTTTTTTCTAAACTGACGGCTTATCTAATATATCTTTTTTTATAATTCACTTTTAAAACTTTTTTTAACATAGCACATTATTTTTCCACTACGATTATTATTCATCTTCGATGTATATATATTAACCATGACATTACACAGATTCTTCCTCTAGAGAATCTATGAAACAAGGGTAACAAAGAGTGGCTGCAGCAGAGAATGAGCAATGCAGTCAGGCCAGTAGTCCTTGGTTCGGTACCGGCCCCAAGCACTGGGCGCAATGTTCGCCTCTCCGTAAAGATAATGGGGACAGCAACTCCCTCTTAGAGCGCCATATATACAGTTCTCCCAGCTGAGTAAGTAAACACCGGTACCCCTGTGAATTACACCAATTGGTGGCGCCGTTGGAAGGATCATCGTAATTGGTAATGGTGCTAGGCGCATCGATATAACGGGTATCACCATACTATTCTGCACGGCCTGGTAGGCTCTCGGCAAGCCTGTCAGAAACCCAGTCTTGAATCGTCCATCTGAAATCAAGAGAATCACCAATGACGTTGGAAATATTTTAGAAAGATCATCTTATTGAATAGTCTGATCATCTAAAATATTTGAGAGTCATCCTTGATGGCACACTGGCATTACAAGGAACTCCACAAAACTAGAAGAACGTGAAAGCAGTACTTGTAACAATTTACTTTGATGATGGATAATCTCAACGTAGGGAATCGATCTAAGCTTATTACGAATGTCTGGCTTCCCGCTCAGTTATTAGGCTCCGGAATACGTATGTCCTCAATGGAGGAACTCTGTACGTAAAATTAGGGTCAACGCCGAGTTGAAAGAAGCATATATAATAATTATCAGTTGTTTGAAGCCAACAAATTAAAAAAAAAATTATCAGATGACTGGCATAGGCCTATATACTCCAGCATCCAATGGGACATAATATGACAAATCAAAGGCATACTTTATAATGGTTATGAAAGTATAAGGTCACGGTTTGTAGCTAAAAGCGCTGCTTAAATAAGATGAAGAAGCTAACAACAAGTGCAAGTCCACAAAGAATGAAGAGATGGGAGGAGGAAGACCAAAGATACGCCGTAACATAGAATTTCACGGAGGAACAGCAACAAGAGAAACTTCCCCACTACTACTGCTGGAGGACTCTGAATAAGATAAAAGCAGGCGTGTCTCGCCGTGTAACGGATTTAGTGAGATGAGATCTCACCAACGATCCTGTTTGCGGCTGAAGTTAAACCCAGTGTCAGTGTGCCGTTTGGCCAAGGCTAGTGGGCGTGTGTGGATGTTCTGAGAGCTGACCTGATAGGATTTCAGCTCTCCTCGAAACGTACTCTTCTGTTTTTCAGGCAGTTCTACTACAAACCTTACCGTTGCGCTCTTTGGGGCTATATTCCGACACCACTGTCGCTTACGGCCACAGTCCGAAAGTTAGAAATGGATTCAAGTTCCAACTATACGAAGGAAGGCGAGATGCAATGGAACCAATTTATTGGCTTCGACGACTGAGTATTACAGTTGATAACGTGCCGCAAAGTGGATTCCAATAGTCGCCAAATTATCTAAGCCCAAATACGGTAGTTAATGGTTTTTATGAGTGCAGACTGGAATACCTGTAGATAACTGTAGGTAGATGGTCGCCCCGGGTGGCAGGTGAATTGGAAGGTCGCAGGCTCCTAACAGGTGGCTACTCTAACAGTCCCGGCTATACTCTCCGACTACCCAACAGCAAAATGCACTGCTTCATAGCGTGTACTTTACAGGCCGCCTCAGACTGCAATGTCAATAATAAAGAGCTGACAGCAATCTGAGCAAGTCCTACATGTGCCATGCTCAGCAGGTCAATGATCGGCGATTGCCAATACCTGAGGACCGAATATTCCTGTAATTCCTCAAATTGAGTAATGGTCTTCAAATTGATCTCTCACACCAGGATGAAAAACATTTTTTGTTGTAAACTGACCAGTTAAAAAAAAATGGCGATGTTTAAACAGTTTAGAGCAGGATTTTTTGTTGTTGAAATTTTAGTTTTTGACACGAGAAATCCTCCGTTAACTTCACCCGAGAAGAACAACGTGTAATGGAAAACCAAACCATGATATCAGAAAGCCGATCCTCCAGGATTTCATCTCTTAATATGTCGACAATCGCAGTTCAGAATAGTGGCATCTTAATCTGCTGGACGTGAATTAATCTATGCTGTAATTTACGCCCAGCTTCCTTCCCGCTGTATATCTCTTCTGTCCGTCGCAAGTGACAAAACAGTGTGTGAAGGCATCCATGGCCAGCAGTAGTATTAAATCATAATACGAGTATTTTCTTGAAGTCCTAAGGACAGGACTGAAAATTCATATCGCAACTTAAACAGAACCTTATTCCATCCTAAATAAGATCGTAGCAAGCCCCAATGCCCATTAAAAGGCCTCGTAAATCTCCGCTATGGTTGTTATGCTACGGCGGCAAGATAGACAATACTAAATAACATCCAATTCAGCCTGAATCGCTGGACGATATGAACGCGCGGCCAAGTTTGATATGATCAAACAAACTGTCATTCCGTCTGTTTAATTAAAGACCCGCACACGACTTCGCCGAGACTGGCAGACCAACAGAAAGAGGCAGGGCAGCAGTAGACACAACACAACAAGTGCTGTGGCACAATGCCCAGCAGATCGTACGGTGGCACAGCGCCAACCAGAGCGCGGGTGAGCCCTCCACCCACACAATCGGCAGCTTTTGTACAGGCGCACAAATAAAAATGGGTCACATCTCCCTACAAAAGCGCTGTTTATTACTAATCCTGTCAAAAATGACGGGTTCAACGGAGCATTCTGGTGCTTCATCTCTTTGCCGTTGTTTAACTAAATATAATTGTTATTAAACAACCTTGAGTTCATAATGACGTAATATTATAAGTATTTCGGCAACTCTTCTCATCAGTTTTGGCCATTTAAGGATCACGAAAAGTAATCTTGTGCATTCATCTTGATGCTTCTTTTCTCGACTTCCAATAGTTCTCCTTTATTCCACTTTGCTGTTTCCTTCTTTGGATTCAGATGTTATTTATTACCTTTCCTCTTCTACTTCTTCTGGAAAACCCTAAAAGTTTGTGTTAATTTCTGAAATTACTCCGTCTTGTATTATATCTTCTGTTATTCTGATATCTGTTCTATCTTTCTTTACTCCTTGAATCCATTGTTTGTAATTCTTACTCTTGTAAAAGTAGTTGAAAATTCTTTTTGGAATCTGCTGTTGTCACTTCCCACTATGTGACCAAAACATCTGAATCTCTTATCTCTGATCATGTCTGACCTTTTTTTATTTCCTTCTTTCTTGTGTGGATCTTTACTCTTCAACTGCCTAAACTCTTCTTATTAAGTTTTCAATCGCCCCCAGATTTTCCTCAAGATTTTTCTCTCCTTTTCATCCATTTGTTTTCAGTTTTCGTTTCGACTATTTTAATTTAAAGAAAAACAAAAAAGCTAACCTAAATTTTTAACTCGCAATAATAGTCACATCTATAGACAGAGAATACATGGAAAACATCTGCACTAATCGAATATAAATAAACAAAAAGCAACTAATAATATGTGGATTATAATGAAATGCATACTTTTCTTTACAGTTTGTTTACAATACTAATTTTAAGTCACTACAGAAACAGAGAAAACGAAACCTTCCTTCGCAGGTTGCTCGTATAACAGTGGTACTTATAGACAGAGATTAGCAATATCTATGGCCGTTAACGGACCACCGAAAAAAGTAGGGTGCGTGGGTGTCTTAGTGTTAAAAGTATTGACCTTTCCATTTTTTTTAAGTGGCCTTTGGTCTTTGCGACCATATAGCCAGCTCCAATTTGTTTTTGTACCAACTGTTGTATCAGGCTTTAATTATGATATTATGGACACTACATTGAGGACAGCGCAAGACGAACACAACACTTAATTAAAACCACCCATGCCCGAGGCCGGACTCGGACCGTCGGCCCTTGCAATGCGAAGGCAGCGCGCTAATCCCTACACTGCTAGGGCCGGCGACCGTTCCTTTGTAGATCCTGTCAACATATCGTCCAGGTGATGCAGTAATTTCAAATCATTCATTATCGCCACCTCAATGTGCCATGTTCCGCATAATTCAGAACTTTTTCTTCAAATGATAATATGTATAACTCATCTGCGGAGTATTTAACACAATCATATGTTCGTTGACCGTTTGTTATGTGCCATTCGGCAGTTCCAAAGAGACATCATCAACGGATCCCACTAATTACTAAGCAGCAGTTACCAGTCGCATTTCAATGAAAAACGTGTTTTAAAACTGGTGCAGCCTCTTGTCTAGAATTTTAACCACAAAGGGATTTCCATTTGATCCTACTGACCTAATAAGCCGATTTTGTGACACTCATATTCATTCCGTCTTGACCTTCCCAACTGGAAACGATATTAACTTTCCTCCGTTGTTGTTGGTAGACATTTGAACGCTTTGCCCCTGCCGAGAGACAGTTACCACGGGGGATGTTTACCCCTCCATGGGAACGTCCGGGAAGATGGACGGGTGTTTTCTCCTTGCCTTACCCTATATGACAGTGTTCGTTAAGTGTTGTTTTAGGCGTAGATAACTGTGATAGTGTGTGTGTTCAGTGCAGTGTGTTTTGAGTGAGAGACGAAAGAAGGAACATGGTGAAACCCGATGCTGGCCCATTCAGACCTAAGCTTCCGAGAGTCGGCAAGGGTTTGCCAGGCTAAAAGATTCCAAGCGACGGACGAATCAATAGTGTCGTGAGGCCTCACTCCATAAACACTGCAGAGAAGTTTGGGATTTAACCAACTACTCTGGGCACAATCTGATGATTGGAAGCTGTGCAACATCACCTCTTCTACCCTGACGGCCAAGTCTTGGCGATGAATATTTCTTCCACCACTAGGACACGAACCATCTAATACAACAAGGCCAACGGAGCAGGAACCGTATTACCTAGCAATATTTCATCTGCAATCTTTCTTATAAACCTAACCTAACAATCATCGATTACATGAATATATACTAGTGGATACAATACACTGTACTATCATGTCCACCTCAAATTCCATTAGATACTTCGACTCTTAGCCTCCTACTATTTAACAATTCCTGCTACAAAGTAGAACCATTTCATTTATGACTGTAATTTTAAGTCAATTAACAAGGATTCTATTGATCACTGTTGCCTTTTGGTACTACCTTATGAACTGGTACTACCATACAACATTTCTGGTATACGGCAAGTGTTCAACACAACCCAAATTAAATTTATAGCTACAGTATCATGTCGCATCCATCTATCGTAAAACGTCTGTTGTAACATGTATACCTACTTTTTTTATTTATCCTGACAATTCCTAATATTCCTGGACTATATTCCTATTTTCCTCTTTGCACAAAACAACTTGAGCACTGATATTTTCTGCATTGTACTAACTAATTATTCACCATTTCTGCCATTTTATTTCCTTTCTTGCATATTCAGCGTCTGAATGTACTCTCTACCTCCTGTTTCATGACTATTTTTTTCCCTGTTATCAGTCTTCCTATCTTGTGCTAACCTCTTCATCTCTACATGTCCCCTACAACCCACGTCCTCAATTATCTGCTTCATATATTCTAATCTCTGTCTTCCTCTACAGTTCTTACCCTCGACTGTTCCCTCCACCAGCAAATTAATTAAACCACCATGTCTCAAAATATGACCTATCAGCCTGTCTCTTCTTTCTGTAAGCTTATTCCACAAACATTTTTCCTCACCCATCATTTCCAAAACTAGTTCATTTCTTACTTTGTCTGTCCACTTAATTTTCAGCATTCATCTGTAGCACCACATTTCAAATGCTTCAATTTTCCTTCTTTCCGGTATTCTTAAAGTCCATATTTCGCTACCGTAAAGTGCTGTGCTCCTCACATAGAGTTTTAAAAAGTTTTTTCTAATTCCTAGATCAATATTTGAAACTAAAAGATTTCTCTTTTTCATGAAGGCTCTTTTTGCTAGTGCTATTTTGCTTTTAACGCCTTGATTTGTGCTCACCGTAAAATTCTATTATTATATGAAAACAAAATTGACTTTAATTCTGACATAAAATGCTATTGTCTGATGTCTGTGCGTGGACAGTTAAGTACAATAAAGAATTGATGTCACGAAAGGCAAAAATTTCTGTAAAGCTATCAGTTCAGCAACCTCGAATATATACGACAGAAAGTTACAATAATCACTGAAACTAGATCAGGTCACAATGCAGTGCAAAAGGCATTCAACATGCACCGTTTCTCTTGAGGAAAGCAGGTAGATTCTGTATGAGTTACTATACATTTCCGCACAATTCAAACATATAGAAAATGCAGTACACAGTTGTTGACAAAAAAGTCTCGAGGATTTAGTTTATATATCATATTTACTGTGTCCCGTAGTTTTAAACAGTTTTACAATGTGCTATGTGTCAGAGAGCTTCGCGAGAAGTATTTTCTAGGGTGGTTCTTCTGGCAAAGTTACTGTGCCATTTCCCTAACATAGGTGACGTCTTGTACGCTTGTGTAAATGTTCTTAATGTTGCAGACCAAACTATAGTAAGTCTAAAATGTCTAAAAAGTACTAAGAATGAGTGATGTGATGCCACAAGACAGATATATTAGACAAGAATATTAAAAATTGTAAGTAGACATTGTAAGTGATAGTGTTAAATAGAAAATAAGGAACAGGGTTAAGGAATTTTAACTATGTTAGCGAGACAGACGCAGATAGTAAATTTTATTTTTAGTATTTTTCAGGAGGCTGCTAAAGCAGCCATTAGGGCACACAGGCCATGCTAATAGGTCAGTCAACCCCTTCCCGCCTTGGCTTTTAGCGCGGAGAATTCAGTCTGTCGCCAACTCCACGAACACAAAAGGTCATCACCGGGGTGGGGTAGTATCTGTGGAACCCTGTGCTTTCTTCAATATGGCAGACAGATTACACACGCCAACTGGGAGGTCAGTAAGTCAAGGTTGGTAGTGCTCCTCCCAGAATGACGTCAGCTCACCCCGAGAACAGTTAGCCAGGGAGTATTCTAGGTCCCATGGATACAGTAGCGTTCTCAGTTTTTCTAAATTGGTCAGTTCGCAGTTTGTCTCCGTGTGGTGCCATGCCGTGATTGGTTGCATGGATGTAATTCCATTTTATATTTTTTCTCTCTCTCTCTGCCATACCTCACTTTCGCTACGCTCATGTAGTGAAGTAAATTAATACCATTAAGATGATGTATATAGCTGCCTTTGAGTGACTATTAAGAATTGAGAAAGCGCTTATGGAAAACTGTTATGAACTTGTTCGATTGAATAAGTATTCAAATTTCGAGTGTGGACCTTTGTAGACAAACTGCTTATACAGCAGAATATAACCTTATTTTGTGTGGTACATCATTTACCCACTTGTTATTTATTCTTTGTAATTGTTCCTGTCGCCAACGAACTTTCCATGGATAAATGGTTTATTAAAATTTAAATGCAGACAATCTTCGACAAAGAAAGAAGTCCGATAATCAATAATTAATTAATTAGCGGAGGAGTATTGAAAGTAGTGAGACGGAAATGTTACAGAGATAATCGTTTCAAAGATTGTTATATATACTTTTTACATTAAATTTCAGCCATTTGTAAACCGAGTACACAGTATTATGTCGCTCTAGGTTGTGAGAAGTAAAACTTTTTTTCTAATTTTATATTCCAGCAATACTCCTCATCAAGATCATTAGAGGCGAGAAGTGACTGTTGACAAGGAATGGGAATTTGATCGTGGTCTTTTGAAAGAACCATTCCGCTATTCGGCTGAAGTGATTCTGAAAATGTAAACGATGGTATCGTGTCCGCATTTTTCTGGAACCAGCAACAAAAAAATATTATTCTGAAAATGGTATTGCCTTTGCATCCAATGTTCATAAATTCACCACGAGGACGAAGAAATAAGTATGCAGAGAAAATCTAAATACAGTCCACAGAGAAATTAATTCGTAAATTAAGTATTTTCAGTAGGAACGTTTTTACCGCTTTCCTATCCTGGATACATCCAATTCAGCATTTGAAACTGTACAGTATATTCAAGGCACGGTCTCGAATCTAAGGCAAGCAGCAGTTCTCGCCGAAAGATCGAAGGAGGGAAGTTGGCAATCAAGAACTGAATTACCAACAGAGCTTGAATCTGAAATTCCCGATCAGCAGGAGTTTATCGCAATACTGTAATCAGATTTATGAAATGCAGGAAATTGTAGTTTAAAGCATGGGTTAGATTTAGAGAGAGGAGTCTACTACACAGGACAGATCCAGCAGTCAAGACTACCACTTCAGTAATGGACAATGCATGACAACAATCTAAAACTCTTATAAACACCACAATAGTCAGAGATCCGGCTACATGATTTTTACGTCCATCTCATTTTTAAATAAATACACTTTTTATGTATAATCATTAATAGCAGAATACGGTTCTTCCGGTTTGCCTATCAAAATATGGCCGCAAGTACTATTTAATTGAAATTTCAGAAAATAATTTATCTTAAATATTTCGTTCACTTATTTTTTAAATTCATTTCAAAGATAGACATGTAAAGAACTTAAAACGTTTGGGTTGCCTATGATAAATTGTAAGAGAGAGAGTTGGTGCCCCACATCGTCTGTCAGACTTTTACATAGGCAACCCAAACTTTTTAAGTTCTTTACTCAACTCTTTGAAATTAATTATATTTTTTTTTAAATTTAAGAAAATTTTTAAAAAGAAATAATTTTTGAAATTTTGATTAAAAGTACTTGCAGTCGTATTTTGATAGGCAACCCGGAAGAACCGTGTTCTGCTATTAGTAATAATTATACATAAAAATTTCATTTAAAATAAAAAACAGATGAACGTGGGAATCGTGCTGCGGGATCTTAGACAACTAGCAAAAAAACACTTTGTGGACATGCGACAGATCACTGCTCCGATAGTTTGTATCCCTTATTTTGAAATAAAACAAGACGACAGTCAACTGTTCAGAGTGTCAACTTAGGACTATTACCTTTTCATCAGATTGCTAGAAAATTAAAGCACACAAATACAACCTGTACAAATTCCCTTTTTTTTGCGGTCGTCAGTCTTTATACTGGTTTGATGCAATCCTCCATCCCTTCCTATCCTGTGCTAACCTCTCCATTTCTACATACCCCTTACAACCCACGTCCTCAATTATCAGCTTCATATATTCTAATCTCTGTCTTCCTATACAGTTCTTACCTTCCACTGTTCCCTCCACTAAAAAATTAACCAATCCAGCATGTCTCAAAATATGACCTACCAGCCTGTCTCTTCTTCCTGTAAGCTTCTTCCATAAACTACTTTTCTCATCCATCATTTCCAAAACTCTTTCATTTCTTACTTTGTCTGTCCACCTAATTTTCAGCATTCTTATGTAGCACCACATTTCAAATGCTTCAAGTTTCTTTCTTTCCGGTATTCCTAAAGTCCTTGTTTCGCTACCGTAAAGTGCTGTGCTCCACACATAGAGTTTTAAAAAGTTCTTTCTAATTAATTCCCTTATCATATTTTTAAACCGTAAAAGTTTCGAGACAGCGTGTTGCTTCCGGCTTTGTTACGTGCTTGATTGCATAGCCTATGAAATGAAGTTTCTAATATCGCAAGTTTCTACACTGTTATACCCTGTCCATTCCGAACTGGTGGCTAAAGATATATTTCCATGGATCCTCTCCTCACCTCCCCACCCCCGTTTTGTTCCCAACAATCCGAATCGACCGTTTTTTTTTGTTTTTTTTAATGGCATTTGCCTTCCTTAGCCATACAGCCAGCTCAAATATGAGTTTTTTTTTTTAGTTCATCCAGTTCTTCAAATTTCTCCATGTGTATATTTCCTTTCAAGTAATTCTAGACTCTCCACAGGACGGACATGACAAGCACACTCACATACAACACTTAAACACCCATGCCCACGGCCGGACTCGAACCGGCGACCTTCGGCACGTGAGGCCAGTACTCTAGCCCCTACGCTACCGAGGCCGGAAATCGACCGGGGTGTCCTGGTAGGTGGTATAACAGTCCGTACTTCACAGTCGGCGGAACTCACGATTATCGGAGGCATCTTAAACACTCAGTGAACAACGTAAACAAGGAAGAATTAGACTGTAATGGAGTCAGTGCGTAGGCAAGAGAAGCAGGTACCCAGTGCGCATGCGCGGAACGCCGACCGTAGCGCTGCAGCCACGGTGTGACAAAACGGTACTTGCTTAAAAAAATACGCCTCGTATTCCCTTCGCATGTAGAGGTTAGGGCAGCAGAGTGGGGATAGAGCAGACTGACCTTGAACCGCCTCTGTTAACTGAACGGACTATAATCCAACTGCTAAATCCATGGTTCAATTTCCACGTTATAATGACAGTCCAACAACGACGAGACCGGATGCGCCACAAATCAAAATCACCAGATCACAAGACCGTACGAATTTTTACTTCCTTCGACTGCTAAATGTGTACGTATATCGAGGAAGAAACGGAGATTTTTTTCCAGCACTGGCTCAGATGATTGCAGAAAATCGACGGAAATCTTAAACAGGTTGCCTAGTGCGTGGGTGTTTGGGTGTATGTTACTGCGGTGTCAACACGGCAAGTTTGTAAATGGGACTGTCCAATCGAGACAGCTTTCTGTCACATTCCACGGGACTAAACTGCCAAAACAGTACAGCTCCTTCCATTCCTCTGACAGCTATTAATGTTCGGAGAACATTCATTAAGTAGCATTTCAAAGTTCACGCTTTCGTTATGCTAGCTATAAATCATGAGAAAATTTAAACATAAATGCAAAAATACTTTATGTTCAGCGCCATTTTACGACACGCAGGAAAGATGTTTAGAGTGTTGACGCACACGCATCGAATACACGGGTATAAATAAACAAACCTGTTTGCTTATCGCTTCGAAGACCGTTGATTCATATTACGAAAGGCGTACTAGGGTGATTATATCGGAGAGGTAACGCCAATGACTACTGTGCTAAACATAAGGATCCTAATTATCCCCGAAGATAATATCTAGTGTACATTCTACTATCTAACAATTAGAACAATTCGAGTGGTTGATTAGAATTATTGTTTCAATCGTAGGACCAAATCACATTGAATAGTGAAATGAAGCGTAGTTCTTCACGCACATAATACGATTCTGCAATAAAAATTAATATAGACGATTCAGGTGCGGTATAATAGCTTGAAAATGAGCTGCATTACTTCCTCAATACTGAAACGCCAAGTAACAAAATATCTTTATCGCCATTAACTGAAGAAGATAACCTTGAGCACACTGCTTTAGCGACCGCAGTAGCTCTGTCATAACCGTGGCGCCGCAACTTGATGATAGATTCTTATGTAACTCAACAAGACAAACCGAAAGTGAAGAATAATTTTTTATATATATTTCGCTTAGTTCTCTAGATATTAACTGCTAAAAAATTAGATATAGGTATAGGTATAGTTCCTTGTGCCTTCGGCTACGTTTTTCTTCTGGTGCAGGCCGCATTTCAACCTAACCACAACCGTTAAGGAGGAAACAAAACACCGATTGTGCATATCCAGTGTGTAGTTCCTTAAGGCTTTGGCGATTTGTGTTTTTTTTTTTTTTTTTTTCTTCAGTTCAGGACGCATTTCAACCTAACCACTTGAATTTCGAGATGGATATCTCGAGAAATAAGAGATATCGAAAATTATTATTCTTCATTTTACATTTGTCTCGTCCAGTTACACGAATATCCATCATTAACTTTGGTTATGGCGAAACAATGTTTCTGGTCCAGGCCGCATTTCAACCATGCCACCACTATTTTGAGATAAGATACATCGAGAAGTAAGCGATATATATATATATATATATATATATAAATCCTCACTTTCTATTTGTTTTATCGAATTATATAACATCAAATTGCGGAGTCACGATTAACGTAGAATTCATGTGACCTCATCCAACAGGCAAATTAAAAAAATAATATGAAATAGTTTTTGTACGCATTCCTAAACACCGATGAAAAGACATTAGTATACTTGAAACAGCAGATAGATGATCTCATCGATACGTCTCATACTTTAATATTTTTTGAAGGAAAATCCTTATCCACTAATGTTTGCCCACACAAGGTATAATCACAAGGAAAACACTGAAATGTTACAAAAATTATGGAATCGTGTTTTCCAACAATCATAACGTGCTTTTTTTTATGAAACTCAGAATCTATGTGGTGCAGTTACTCTTGGAGATACTAAAAAATGCTATAGATATAACTGCGGAATATTTCAGTTATCCAGAGGTTTAGCTCTGACGATAATAGATTTCATCAAGTCTTTATACGAGAAAACCCCTTACCAGATAAGGTCCATTTACTTAACTCAATTTCCAGTACAGAAGAAAAAGTAAATTAACAAACAGATACTACTACAAATTACCGACAAACGTGAGAAGAAATAGACTGTTTCATTACCATACAGAACGATGTTAAACGATGAGGCTGATTTACCGCATTTTAAATTCTTTAATTTAATTTAGCTTAGGAGGAGTTCGATAATTTTTTTACAATTCTTCTTTTTATCAATTTTAATTGCTATGGAGCTAACGCTATGGTGGCAATTCTCCATTTCATTTTATTACTTTTTTTTTAAAAAAAAAGAAGCTGCTATAATTAGAGTATTAAATTTGTCCCCCATTTACTTTTGCAATTTATACAATTTAATTTTTAATTCCATAAGCGTTTTTGGTAAATTCTTCAATTATTCATAAATTATTTTTCATTACTATCGTAAACTTTTCTAACTCTGAATTATTTACATTAAATTTGTTTTGAGATCCATCAACTGTCGGCTAACAGCAGACATTATGGCCAAAGGCACGAATATGCAAAGGCCAATAAATTTTAGCATTGGTTAAGACCAGAAGATACGAAGACGACGACGTGACAGGCTTTATTGGGAAAACTTTGCTATAGCGCATCTCCTTCCAATTTATGTTAGTGGTTGTCATTATGAAGACGGTTTGGCTCTTTCTGGATTTGACGTATCCGGTACTTTTGTTATTTTCATTATAATTTTGTGCATAATTAGTGGTGCAGTAGTTTCTTTGGTTACCTGAGAGTGTTGTCATATATTGTATCCGCACCTAGAGCAGTTATCAGCGGGTTAGCAGATTTTTGGTTATTGGCCTAAAATTGGGTCGCCAGCTGTTCAAACCTCTCACGAAGCTTGGGTAGGACGTCTGTCCTCGTCTCACGCGGTAGATGATATGCCTGTCTTTTGGCCCTGTTCTGGACAACTTGCAGTTTATGTAGATGGGAGGCAGCAGTGTTTCCCCAGACGACGGCTGCGTACTCCACTATTGGTTTTACTAGTGCAACATACAGGCGGATTCCCAGCTCCGGCCTCAGTTCTGAAAAGTGGTTGAGAATCGGGTAGAGAATTCTCATTCTCCCAGTTGCCTTTCTGCGGACGTTGGTGAAGTTGGGCTTCCACGTCATTCTCCTGTCCATTTTTTCACCAAGGTAAGTGGCAGTACTTGTCCAGTTCATATCCTCGCCGAAGAGGGTCAGAGGAGTCAGATTTTGTGGGACCTTCTTCCTTGTCAATACAATTGTTTTGCTCTCTGGTGCATTAAAGGCTAGCCATCATTTCGTTGCCCATTCCTCAATATTGTCGCACGCTTGTTGTAGTCGCCGTCGCAGGTTGTTGATGTCCAGGCTCTTGGCATACAATTTTTTTTTAACTGCTTTACGTCTCTCAACAGCGAGGTCTTTAGAGACGGGAAAGGATGGGGGCAAGGAATGGGAAGGAATTCGGCCATGGCCTTTTGAAGGAAGCATCCCGGCATTTGCCTGGAGTGATTTGTGGAAACCATGGAAAACCCAAATCTGGATGCCCGGACGGGGATTCGAACCGCCGTCCTCCCGAATGCGAGGCCAGAACGCTATCCGTTACACCACCACGCTCGGTTTGGCATACGAGGCCGTGTCATAGGCATAAAAGGCTTTCTTAACACGTGCTGTACTGGAAGACCAGAAGATATGGATCATTACGCCTGCTTTAAGAGAACACGCTTAACACATAGCAAACTGTTTTACTACCAACGTCTATGGGAACGTCGTTTTATTATTATCATTGTACTAAACGCACCAAATTTCCCAACTTAATTTTCATCTATTTTTAAAAAAAATTATCGGCTCATTTCAGTCACGATCTATTAAGTACGTGAAGCTTCAATCACCACGGACTGGTGATCCTACAGCAATTGGAAGAGCTAACTGTTGCCATCTTTGTGCGGAACGGGTAACTTGTCTTATGCACGATAAGTCTAATTTTTGTTTGTGAAATATGTGGTTTACGAGGCAGAAGCCCACCAATCGGCTAGGCATTTCGGGAAACCGCGTAAAACCACAATCAGGACGGATGGAACAAGGGAGTCCACTCATACCTCGTCCCTTTGAATCAGCCGTGTCAAGTTTGGTAACGCTATAACACGCGCAGTCACATTGGAAGATACTTTACGTTTGTTTCGTGAGTAATGCCTTTAGCACATTAAGTACGCTACGACAGCTCCTTCATTCGGATTTTATACTAAACGGTAGGTACCACAGGAAAGGAACTGGCTGTTCTAAACCGAACACCTGCTTAATGTACACACTTTGACAATAAATTTGGCCGCCGCTGAAAAATTCTATTACTCTTATTTTGCACAATCTAACATCAGTGTCATCCCAGGAAACAGTAACGCAATACTGGCTTGCCAGTATTACATTACTGTTTCCTGGAATGACATTGATGTCAGATTTTGAAAAATAACAGTGATAGAATTTTTCAGCGGCGGCGGCCAAATTTATTGTCAAAGTGTGTACATGCTTCTATGGGATGCGACCAACCTGTGGGATACAAGTGTAAGTCGCTGGTAAATATAACAGGTTTGATTCTGCACTGAATGGCGGGTATTCCCCGTCGAGCTCTTCTTGTTTACTAATCTGGTGATAAGTCAGTGTCCTACCAAAAATGCTAATTTGTGATGTGCTATCGTCAGTCGCCAAAAATTTTCTTTATCGATTGTGAAATAAACAATTCATTTGAGTGAGCGAGTAAAATCCTGAATTCAATTAAGCATTCACATATGAAATCTAAGTCCCAGGGGAAGCAACTCAGTTATTAGAGAATTTATCAATATGTGAGTTAGTAAGCCTTAAAAGATCAGAATATAAATTCAAAGTGCCAACGAATAGAAGTAAATATACCTAAAGTAGATAAATATCTAAATTTTTAGTTTCAGTCTTTAGAAATACGCAATATCAGAAGCAACACTTGTGGTTATTAATCAGCTACCACAAGAACAATTAGGGGTAAATGTTTGCATAAAATAAAAATCGAAAAACTGTGGACTTCGCTACATTAATTGAAAATTCTTTTGCTCCTTTCACGATGCTATCAGTATTTTTAATATACCAATATTTAAACACGAAAGATGCAGACGGGATAAATTTTTATATATAGTGGGCCGCTAAGACTTCGACTGTGAGATAATTGAGACACTGACACCATTAAAAAAATTTAGTTTGGAGGAAAAATCCTCCGTTATAACGTATTTACTCTATGGGAGTAACTTTTAAGACAAATGTTTCAAATTAATATACATCAATACGGAAAAATCCATTTTGTGTAATTTTGTGTTTTGTTCTCAAAATATTATTAGTCAGTAAATACATTACATAGCTTAAGTGAATTGGTTTATACGACCACTCGAACTCGATAAAGTTTATTATTTCAAAAAAGTCTCACTAACCATTTATATTTAAAACATTCTACGGTATCGAAAATAAAGTAGGTCTATCTATTTTGCTATAATTAACTCTTTTGTACCAAATTCAGTACCCTAACAGCCTTCTGAAATCGTTCTACAATCACATTTCTTTGTTACTAGTTTCAAAGATAATAATAATAAAAAAACTGGTGTGTACTCGTATCAGTGTGCACACACGAAGGAAGTAAATCTTCTATGTAATTTTACTGTTGTTTTATTTAGGTGTAATTTTTTATTTATTTATTTATTTCGCACTCGAATGAACACACGATAATATCTTTGCTGCATTTGTACAGTAAATAGGAACTTTACCCAAGTTCATAAACAATGAAGCGCATTTAAATAAACAAAAATCAAATAACTTACTAAAAAGCAATTAAAGTGATTCAACCAGATGTAAATATACCTACCATCTGACGTAGTAAGGTGATTTCCTGTGATTACAGCAATTTAAGCTTTAACATTTTTGATACGATTTAGTGTGCTCTTAGAATACATATGAGGGTGGGCTGGGAAGAAATGCACACACGCTTGTAGAGCGCGAACGAAATGACCTTCAGAAACGCACCCGGTGTCTTGTAGAAGTAACATTCTCCCTTTATTCGCATACGCAGGTTTGAAGTCGTTGAATTCGTCCAGTGTACAAGTATTTTGAGAAGGGGAATATGGCGACGGAAGAACGCAAACAAGCTTTCTCGGAAAAAAATGAAAGCCTACTGGAAGAACTCAAAGAAAACTTTATTGGGTCATTTGCTTATTGTCTTCCATTTATTGGGAGAATTTGCCAATAGTAATAATAATGATATCCACTAAACTATTCATAAAAGATCAATTTTAAAATTACATATTGCACAAACAGTTTAAAACTTTACACAGTACATTTTACACATTTAACGAATAGGTGACACAAAACTCTGAAGCCGGAACGACTAAACGTAACAATAAATAGTTCATTATTTTCCCCGTAAAGGCATCGAATATGACTAAAAAAATGTTTTATACGCGCATAAAATCTCCAAAACCTACTGGTCTTCACGTCAAAAACATTTATCGGACAGTTAGAATTAGGAGGTCAGAGAAGCAATAACTCGATGAGGGAGAGCAGCCAACAGTCGAAAAAACCACTTGCGCTGCTGCAGTCCAATTCATCTGTGAACGCCGTTGCAGTGCGGCAGCATCGAAAAGGCCGTAAAGTATGCAAACTGAATCTCGGGCGCCGTGGGGCGGCGGCGAAGTGGTTACTGCAGGAGTGACGGCCGGCGCTATGCAAATTGCAACAGGATCTACCTGCACGCCCCGATCACTGATTCCATGAATAATGCCTCCTCCCGACCCAACTCGGCAATCACATCAGCCTCATTCGATACGGACTGAGGGAACCCTGCAAAGACACCTTTCCGGAATGCAAAACGGTATTAACTGTAAACTTAAAGAGTTGACATTAACGTGAGGTACTGAATCTAACAAATCACAATCACGAAGTACACTGTAAGAATAGATACATAGGCATACTGCTGTACACTGATATTAAAAATCGAAGTTCTATGCTGTTGATTCAATTACACGTGGGTACCATATTTACATCACGTTGATTCCTTTCGATACGATTATACTATTTTACAAGAGTTGCTTAACATCAGGCTTTTAATACTTCCTGTATATGACCCTTAATATTTTAAAATTAAGTTTATTGTTATAGTTAGTGTTTCACGATTCTGCATACTGATCTTGCCCGGTTTGTGGTCGAGATCGCGAAAGCCTCTGACGTTAGCAGGTGGCAGTAACGAGGGTTGAAAAAATGTCCGTTAATCGATACTGTGTTAGCAGATTGGGCAATGTGGTAGAGCACGATTCCTAAAAAACCATACAGTGCGTCAAATGCCTGTATTTAATATCAAACCATTCCGCACTATGCATGGAGAAAAGACATACAACACCTATGAATGTTCCTTTGGAGGCAAACGTTAAATCTGGCGTCTTTTTTTTTTTTTTTTTTTTTTACTGTTTTGTGCAAAAATAGACGGGATTAGTCCTACTCTGGGTTTTACCCCTTCCTTTTTTTTGCCTCCTATACAGAATATGAACAAGAAACTGTTGTTGAAACAACGTTCGAAGATACAATACCACTATAATACTAATTGGAAGGCAACGGGAAACAACCACCATCTAAATTTTCGCAGGAAGTTGGTATGGAGAGAAACATCATCGCCCTTCAGTCTAGGCAATGCACAATAGTCAAACTCCCTTCGTAGAGTTATTTAATCTAGATTACCTATCCCAGAAGAATACTTTCCTACAAAAAAATGCTTTCGCGTTGCAAATACCTTTCGTCGAACAGAAACAGTGATTGTACTGGAACAAAACTGTAAGCGATACATACAACTTCACCTTCCCCTGAAACAGAACAGACGCCTTGCTGAAGAAAACGAATTGCGTATCTCCGTCGCTTAAGTAAACAAAGGCTGCAATCTCAGATATCCATTAGCGTTCGATAGATTCTCTCCCTCTAGCATCAATCTTGCCCATGGCTGCCCGATTCATCCAACTCACAGCAAGGCAGCTCTTGGCTTCGTATTTCAAACTATACATCATTTTCTTTTTTTATGGCATTTTTGGCCAAACAACTATACACAGTTTTGCGTATTTTCTGGGGTTGGGGATGGGGGGGGGGAGGGAGGTTGAGGGCTTAATGCCTCTTCTCCAAGGTCATTAGAGGTAGGAAAGAAATGGGGGTAATGAACGGGAAGAAATTTGGTCATGGCCTTCGAAGAAACCAACCCGGCATCCATCTGGAGTGATTTCGAGAAATCTTTGCCAATGCAGTTCGCATAACAGAAGATTAGTAAGAACTCGCATTAGGCATACGCTACATGAATCGCGCCTTTAACGGTTATGTTTTTAACATTGAATTAAACCATTTGATTTTAATCTCTTTGAGCAGTAAATCTAGGTACTTCCGAGTTATAAAGTACCAAACATTTCGATACGATGTTTTTTTCCTAAAACTCAACTACCGTTTTATCTTTCCGGATACCAAACATTTCTCAAATATTTCATCTATGACATAAAAATATTAACTTTGTCGTATTGGCAGAATAAGAGTGTGTAATCTTGGTTGTCCGGGTTGAACCGCGTCAATTTGTTGAAACCTAACGTTTCGGCCATCATTTTGTGGCCATCTTCAGAGTACTGCCACGGCTGGAACTGCTGCCGCCTATATATAGCTCCCGAAGAACGCGCTAACCGTTTGGAGTGACGTCACTCAAACTACCGCCGCCAGCGTGGCCGGTCCGATGGGGGCCTGCGTCCCGCGTTTTCCTGATCAAGCAAGACCATATTTGGTCAAGTTGTAGCCCGCCGTCTACGTTCATATTATCTGGTCTTTTTTGATTTCCAATGCTTCTCTGACACGCCGGGGCACCATCTGCTTTCTTGAACCAATACACTGGTGTCACAGCCGTGACAGTACTCTGAAGAAGGCCACAAAATGATGGCCGAAACGTTAGGTTTCAACAAATTGACGCGGTTCAACCCGGACAACCAATTGACAACGACCGTGGAAGTCTGCGCACTCAGAATAAGAGTGTGTTGGAAAGGCCATAAATATTTGTTGTAAATATATATATACATGCATGAAGGTAAAGGTTCTATGATGCTCGAAATACTTGTTAACTGTGGCTTCCAGAAAACGTTATCGATGGCTATGGGAAATGAAGTGCGATAAATTGAGTAGAGCACTTTTCATTTGTAAGTAAGGAGGTCGGGGACTGGAGCAGATTACCATGTGAGAGGTATTGAACAGTACGCTTCAGATTGTTAAAAAGCTTAAAATAAAAATGTGTATGAGTCATATCTACACAAGAGAGATCGAAGTAGTTAAGGTGTCTGACTGGAGATCGAGTACCCGGTTCGAATCCCTGTCTTGGCGGCGATTTTCAATTTCCGTAAAGCCGATCTTTAGCTCTGGTACAGCTTGCTATGTAATGTGAAGTACGCCAAAATGACACTGTTTTTGATTCCACGTTAAACTGCAAGTCCCTTTTACCCGGTAGAATTACCGGTTTAGGTTATATGAGGCGGAAAGGAACTGGCCGTCCTACATATGATACTAGATTTAATATGCCTCCTTCAGGACGATGCAACCAGCTTTCGGGTAGGGGATCAAGCTTAACTTTAGTGAGACTGTCTGTTTCCGCGTTTAATCTACACTAATATTATAAATCCGGAAGTAACTCTGTCTGTTACGTTTTCACGGCTAAACTGCTAAACCAATCTTGATGAAATTTTACAAGGAAATACTATGTATCGTTTGGGAGGTCTTAGAATGGATGTTCGGAATAAACAACATATTTTTCATTAAGTTTTGAAAACTAACCGAATAGTGACATACAGACCGATGGCGTATGTAGGTCGCTGAAACGTTATATCAGTCAATCAAAATATCTCTCTCTCTCTCTCTCTCTCTCTCTCTCTCTCTCTCTCTCTCTCTCTCTCTCTCTCGCATTCAGTTTGTGTATTATTTGCTGATAAATTTCATGTACAGATACTAGTTGTTTAATAGTTCAGATTTATATTTTAACATTTTCTAGGATTGATATCTAAAGATCATGCTTATGAAGTCGCGGGTAACAGTTAGTACTTTTAAAAAAATGATTCTAAGTTTCTTGAAACTAAGCAAAAATGCTTCAAATTTGTCAGAGTAAGCCCTGATCAGGTGACGAGGTCATGAACTTTGATCATAAATACAGAGATAGTCTTAATTCCCCTTTAATACTTCGAAATTCCTTCAAATTCAACAGAAATAGCAACAAATTTTGCAGTGGGAAACCTTATCTGCAGATACAGGCCAATTTCAGCAAGATCACATCACATGTTCATGTCCTTTGACTCTATAAAAATACTATTTTCTTGTCACTTTAAGATTGTGTGCATTGTATTTTCGTGACCTGTGCACTACTCCATACCCATAAAACATACCCTAAACACTGTTACAGTTTTACTCTTTATGTAGATATACTATAGGGAAATTGCCACCAGCTCAGCTCAGTTGCCATCAATAATAATAACCCCCGTTTTCCGATTCTCCGATGATTGACTTGAGTGGCTACACTTTGCATGGATTTTTTATAAAGTGCCACTGCATGTGGCTTGCTTATCTTTTAATGCAGAATGTGGTGTGTAATTTTGGTACATTTGCCATCTAGAAGCGGAGCAAAACCCAAGGAGCTGCTGGGAGATGGAAGACCGCTGGTTGCAGTCGGCGGGCCTGGTTATCGTCCAGATTTTGTGTCTGCGACAAACAGCGACCGATCATCTCTGACAAGCGTATCTTTAACGCTGTCGCCTGCGACACAAATAGACCCGACAGAACACACCACGCCGAGTCATGTAACTGGTTGTCCCATTCGTCCGAAAAACACCTCGGGCGTTGTTAAACCACAACAGTAGCAATTCGTTGAGTTACTCTAAAACAATTCAGACACATAGCCACCACGGCAGTGAAAATTCAGTCATAATAACGCCAAGCTTATAAAATTTTTCCGAAAAACGCAAGGCCAAAAATAAATGATGAGAAATGTTGTCCCCACAATGTTAGTCTGTATCTATACTAATTATGCCAGCTGTTACCAGCGACTTCGTACGCGTGTATTTAGAATTTCATTGCCAGAATTGGATATAGATAGCTGTTAGTAACCTAAGATTTGTCCCAAACAACACCGAGCTGGCATATGACGGGAAAGCCAACACTATACCGTAGAACCTTTATCATGAAGAGAATCAATTTTCAACATATTTAAAAACAGAAAAACAAACGAAGGTGCGGGGATGTTGGAGGGTATAACTGATGGCAGTTTTATTCAGCTTGGTCTTTTCTTCTTTCTTAAGCATGAGAATCAGATTCTTGGGTTCTGATAACTTTAGCTTTTCGTGCTCTTCTAGAACTAAACCTTAAGTCAGATTTCGCCTCCAAGGCATGTCAAAAAAGAAGACAAACTGATGCAAGAAACTTTTAGCCAGGGTAAATCGACAGGTATACTAAATAATAAGTTTTGTCTCTAAAAGAAATTTTCTAACAAATCAAACACTAACAGAATGCGCGAGAAGCACAGCTTGAGCAACAGACTTAACACACGCATCTGTCTGTCACCTTTCGATAAGTTCTCAAAATTTCGTGACAAACTGTTATTCATAGCGAAAAAAATGGCCTGTGTTCTTCCTACAACATTCCTATAAGTATTTCCTTGTCAAATTCCTACATTATCGGCATAGCCATTAAGTCGTAAAAACGTAACAAAATGACAGATTTATAGGGCGTTCGCCGGGAAACGCTACCCTCCCAGTCTGTTGCCGTCGGCAACTTGCTGGGACAGTGGCGCCAGCAACTCCCGCCACACGGCGTCGTGCTTCACCGCACTGTTTAACACCTCCGCTGCCCCAACAGTGTTGTGAATAAACGTTTCTTTGCGGTTTGGCTGGTTTGGGGCTTCATACTCTTACTAATCTGTACCGTGTTTGATTGTGAGTAAAATTATGGTACGTTACAGTTTGCAACAAAGAATATTTATCTACGATACATATGTGAAGAAGAAGTCGTTTAAAAAGTGTCGCAGTAAATTTCGTCGCGAATATCCTGGCGCTTTACTGCCAGCTAAATCAACAATTCTGCGTCTGGTTAAAAAAGTAAGAGAAACGGGTTCATTTTTTAACAAAAAGAGACTGTCGGTCAACTGTATTCTCACAGAGGAGAAAATAGATGATATCGCTTTTCGACTAGAACAGTCACCCAAAAAATCATTAAGTCAGTTAGGGCAGCAGGCAGGCGTATCTAAGACGTCAGCTTGGAAAGTAACAAAGCTAGTTCACTTAAAGCCGTACGAAACAATTGTGGTGCATAAAATTACAGAATTAGACCAGGGGCCTAGGATTAGATTTTGCAACTGGTACCTGCAGGGTGTCCACGATGGCACTGTTGATCCGCAACTGACGTCACATTTAAATGCTTAGCACATACAAGTTTATGAAGCGTAATTATTACGAAATAGTCCGCGGCCGACGGTTGAACAATGCCGGAAGCTGGCCGTTCGCTCGCCGGGAGCAGTTTCTTCCTTGTAGCGCTAACAGTGGGTAGCGTTTCCCGGCGAACACCCTGTATTTCCGCATTTATAATATTAGTGCAGATCACACAAAGACTGGCTGCGAGAGGAACAAAGCCTGAGGGATCAATAAAGCGTTAAAAAGTGCACAAGGACGGCATTGTTTGATCGCCTACGATTTGCCACGGATTGCAGCCCTAAATTTGTGGTATATACATTTTAACATGAAATCCGAACAACTGACCGTCCAGAAGTGGCTCATATGGTCAAAAACAATTCTTAAAAATCTTTGCTTCCTCCGAGATTTGAACCAGAGACCACGCTCGAAACATTAGTAAGTAAGCGCATTAACCCCGAGCTACCAGATCACTATACCGGAAGGCTTACACATCATATGCGTCTGTCTATCGCCGTTCAGTCATTTTTCAAAATTACATGATAATATATATATATATATATATATATATATATATATATATATATATATATATATATATATATATATAAAGTATCCTATGTCCTTCCTAATGGCAAATAGTAGCTCCTTGTCAAATTTAATCACTATTAGCTGTTGAGCCCTGGAACTGTAATAAACAGACAGAGAGACAGAGATACTTTCGCATTTATAATCAATGTATATAATATATAATAAAATATATAATAATAAGTATATAATAAAAGCAAATGTACAATGTGCGTGGCGCTAAAACTCAAAAATGAGTCCCAGTACGATCAAGGGAGTTATATGGTGTAGTAGCCCTCTATCACTTACCCATGAAGGTTTCTGTTTTTACTTGAAGGGCGTGATTTTGAAGACTGAAGAGCTGGAAGTTTCTGGCAGTGAGAAAACGAAACAGTCGAAGAGCGCGAGGCACGTTTACGTTGCCAACGAACGAAACAAAAAGAACAGCAAAAAAAAACGAAACTGTCGAAGAGCGCGAGGCACGTTTGTTTTGAGCGAACTTTAATGAGCACTGCGAGAAGCAGAGAAACCGAAAAACAACGAAATGAACGAATTAAATAATCAAGAATTGCGACACAATCTTATAATAGAAGACTGCGAACGCAAGACACCCATAAAAATATCACCCTACGAGAAGCCCGTATGAGGACAAATAAGCAGTACAACCTGACAAATGAAGCATTCCACTACGACCCGACAAAACAATAAAATACAAACAACCACGTCGTAATCGGAAAAATGGAAAACATCTACCAATTTTGCAACGCGAAACAATTCAGTCGAGAAACACCAAGATTCTGTTGCATGAATGGAAAAATTTGATTACCACCACTGGAAGAAGGAATTTCTACATTACATGATCGGGCAATCTCCAGAATCGAAACACACAGTATTAATCTTCAGAATACCGATCGCTACTGAACTGCCATTCCAATTTAAAAGTTGCAATTTCCAATCAAATCAGCATATAGTTTTACAATTAACAAAGCGCAAGGACAAACTTTAAAACATTGCGGCATCAACCCCAAAGACTCCTGCATTTCTCAAGGTCATCTATACGTATCGAGTAGGAAATTCTAAACATTTACACACAAACACACACACACACACACACACACACACACACACACACACACATATATATATATATATATATATATATTTATATATATATATATATGTATATATATATATATATACCCCGGATAACAAAATGAAAAATGTTTATAAACAAGTATTGCAAAAGTTAGAATATGTTTTCAATAAAAAAAATAACTCTCACATTTTAAAGTTTATCCTTTCATTCCAACTACCAATCTCATGTCAACTCCCTGAGCGAAGCCGAGTACCTCAGCTAGTATTAGTATAGAAGATAAATCTGTAAAGGGCTGCCTCTGTATGTTCCTTTGTTAAGGTATCACGCAAAAACTACAGATCCAATTTGGACGTGGTTTTCATAGTTTGAAAGCTTATGGTCTACTTTAAAATACGCGGCATATCTTATAACTTTACGTGATCGGGGAACGGGGCGAGAATTTATAATTCGTTCGTACAGAGAATAGATCATTCTCCATTTCAGATGAACACTCCTGTACGAGATACCCAGCATAGATCACACTAAAATACAGATAAACACACCACTGTTCTGTTAATAGTGTTATTTGACTACATAACTTTACTTATTTATTTCTTCAGTTTTCTGAAATACAGTACATAATAATACACGGGAAACACTAATCAAATAACTGCATCAAAGATTAACACTCCAGAATGAGTAACAAAATTCTAACCTTTATCGTAAATTGCACAAAGATACTCCATAACAAAAGTTTATGCTTTGCTGTAAGAAAAACAAAAAGTAAACGCATTACTACGTACACCAAGATCCGTGAAGGTTAATCAGCGGGAAAATGCTAGAAGATAAATAAAAATAACTCTTTGCTACTTGAGTCACTTTACGCTGAAGTGGACGAAAGTCATGGTATACCCTGCTAATAGCGTGTCGGTCCTCCGTTTGCCCGGCGAAGTGCAGCAACACGGCGTGGCATGGACTCCATGGGGTCGTTGGAAGTCCTCTGGAGAAATATTGAGCCATGCAGCCTCTATAGACGTCCATAATTCCGAAAGTGTTGCCGGTGGAGGATTTTGTGCACGAACTGATCTCTCGATTATGTCCTATAAATGTTCGATGGGATTCATGTCGGGCGATCGCGGTGGCCAAATCATCAGCTGAAATTGTCCCGAATGTTCTTCAAACCAATCGCGAACTGTTATGGCTCCGTGACATGGCGCATTGTCATCCTGGAAAATTCCATCGTTGTTTGGGTACACGAAGTCCATGAATGGTTGCAAGTGGTCTCCCAGTAGCTGAACGTCATGTAAACACAGCCCACACCATTATGGAGCCACCACCAGCTTGCACAGTGCCTTGATGGCAACTTGGGTCCATGGCTTCATGGGGTCTGCCCCACACACGTACCATTCCATCAGCTCTTACCAACTGAAATCGTGACTCATCTGACCAAGTAACTTTTTTCCAGTCGTCTACGGTCCAACTGATATGGTCACGAGCCCAGGAGCGCCGCTGTTGGCGATGTCGTTCTGTTAGTAATGGCACCCGAGTCGGTCTTCTGCTGCCATAGCCCATTAAAGCCAAATTTCGCCAGACTGTTCTAACGGACACGCCCGTCGGACGTCCCACATTCAGTTCACGCAGTGTTGCTTGTCTGTTCACACTGACAAGTCTACGCAGACGTCACTGGTCGCGCTCATTAAGTGCCGGTGGTCGACCACTGCGTTGTCCATGATGGGAGGTTATGCCTGAATTTAGGCATTCTCGGCAAACTCTTGACACTGTGGATCTCGGAATGTTGAATTCCGTAACGATTTCCGAAATGGAATGTCTCATGCCTCTAGTTCCATCTACCATACCGCGTTCGAAATCCGTTAATTCTCGTCATGTGGCCATAATCACACAATCAACTTTCCCACACGAAGCATTTGATCAGAAATGAAAGTCCTGCCCACGCACTGACCATTTATACAATTTTTAAGCGACACTACTGCCATATATATATTTGCATATTCCTATCCCATGACTTTTGTCATTCAGTGTATAGTCTTCTCTATTGCATACCAACAGAAAACTCATATAATGTCGATCAGAGAATTTTACTCTCATATCCCATACTATACGACTAATTAACGATTTTTTTAATAGTTTTGATACTTACCAAGGACTTTGCTTTAATTCTTACTAGTAAGTATAGTTGGCAAGTGGCAACATATACGGGAGAACACTGGTTCGATTTCCGGTCTTGCTTTCCAAATTTCGATTTTCCACGGTTTCGCGAAATCGCTGTAGAGAAATGCCGCTGTGGTTCCTACTAATAGACCTAGGTCTATTAGTTATCCATCAATCCTTGCTGGGCATGACGACCTCATCGTGACCTGTCGAAGTATTTTGTTCTTCGCACTAAATTTTACCATTTCATCTCATCTACACAGACTAGTCACATTAATGTGACCACCTATCAAAAACCAGAATAACCACCTTTGGCAGAGCGGACCGCTGCGAGGCATGCAGTAAGAGAGTCAATTAGGTTTCTGAAGGTGTTCACTGGGAAGTTGAGCCATGCCGACTCCAGTGCCGTGGCCAGCTGCGCTAGATTACATGGTTGAGGATCCATGGTGCGAACAACCCGAACAAGGTGGTCCCACAGATTGTCGATTGGGTTTAAATCCGGTGAGTTTGCTCGCAAGGGGAATAAGGTAAACTCATCCTGGTGCTCTTCGAACCACGCACATACACTGCGAGCTGTATGACACCTCGCATTGTCCTGCTGGTAGATGCAATCATTCTGAGGAAAAATTATTCACAGGTAGGGGTGGACATGGTCCGCAAGGACAGATATGTACTTGTGCTGATCCACAATGATGAGTTCACCCAGTGAATGCCAGGAAAACATTCCCCAAACCGTAATGCTCCCTCCTCCACCCTGGATCCTTCCGGCAATTGTTGCAGGGTGTTTGCTTTCAGACGTTTCACGCCGTATGCGCCAACGTCCATCTGTCCGATAGAGCATAAAACGTGATTCATCGGAAAAAGCCACCTGTCGTCACTCTGTGGACGACCAATTGCGATACTGGAGTGCAAATTCCAGCCTTCGTAGCGAATGAACAGCAGTCAGCATAGGTGCATTAACCAGGCATCTGCTGCGGAGGCCCATGCACAGCAACGTTCGCTGAACCGTTGTTGAGGATACACTCTTGGTAGCCCCTAGGTTCATCTGGGCGGTCAGTTGCTCAACAGTTGCACGTCTATTTGCCCGAACGCATCTCCGTAGCCTTCGTTCGCCTCTGTCATCTATGGCCCGTGGTGCACCACATGTTCCACGCCTCTGATTTTGAATAGTGCCATTTTGCCATGCACGGTATACTTTCAGCACGGCGGCACGTGAAAAGTTCACAAAATTAGCCGTTTCCGAAATGCTTCCACCCTTGGCCCGAAAGCCAATAATCATGCCCTTTTGGACGTCGGATAAATCGCTACGTTTCTGCATTACGCCAACGATTGAAATGCTTTTCGATGCCCTAGGACATCCTTTATATACACTCCACTATAATGTGCTGCCACCTGCCTTCTGTGATTGGTTATTTCACGTTGACGTCGAAAGTAGGTGGTGGTCACATTAATGCGACTGGACTGTGTATAATTTTGAGCAGTTCTGTGTGTAGCCGGAATAAGATAATTGAAGATTAATACAACTATTTTCGAATACTGGAGCTGGACTGGTGGTGCCTCAGATGTTGGTCTGGTGTACTAACCAGCACCAGTGAAGGCGCGTCGACTTATTAGCGAGTTCAGAACAACTCGCCGTCTGTGGAAGAGACGAGCTTCAAAATTTTGTTCCCAACAACCTCTTATAATTAAAATTTAAAAAGAAGCTTTTATTTGACGTAAGAAACTTTTAATTACAAGGAACAGTTGCATTTTCTTGTTTTTCATGTTCAAACCATCTTTTAATCGAAAGAGAAAAAAATATGCAGTCATTCTGGTTGCACGATAATGCCTTGTTAGACGTTTTAAAGGAATTTACTTAACACGAATAACTATCACGACCAAAGCAGAAGACTATCTACTGAAGAACAAGTTTATCTTATAACACTTAACACTGAAACCTTAATTAGCGAATATGTTATTACAGATCAGTTATCAAATCAAAAGAAATAAATCACGACAAAATGATAAATAGGTGGTTATTAACACTTCATGAGGTACTGAACACGTATCGCTCGGATTAACTTCTATTAAGGAAACAGAAAAAGAATCATCAATTTCACATTTTTAATATATTCATTACACGACATTAAATAGGTAAAAACTTCGTAAAATGTGTAAATTTTAGAAAAGTTGATGGAGAATGTGCCACGTGAATGGAATACAAGATCCCCTAGACACGAAATCTCTCAACGCTCATTACACATTCGACATTCGCTTTAAATGCAGTCAAACCTTGGTCAAAATATCGCAGATTCTCTAGCGTAGTCGATATCACAAGCATTTAATTTTCAGCGTATTTAACAAACAAACTTGACAGCATTATTGTTATTAAATCAACTGTATGTTTTAACGGAATTATCGCTTCCATAGATATCTAAAATGTTTTCAATAACCCTGGTAGACATGACTGTACACAAGAGTGAAAAGTACGTAGTTATACCTGAATACGATTGCATGCAAATATTACATACTGTTTCACAAGTTCCGGTATCTTAACATAGCGCGAGTCACCAATTCCTAGTTACAGTGATTCACCATTTCAGGAAACCTCTGACATAGCTTGACGAAAGAGTGAAAGCGCTAATCCAGAGTAAAGTCACTGAGGTAACTGTTGCAAATACTCACCTGTTCGTCGTATCTTAATGAGTTAAGCATTACTCGAGCACTTTCAAAAGAGATATGCTTAGTAAAACGTAGTGACTCATTAGATGTTAAAACATCCAGATTTGGGTTTTCCATGGTTTCCTCAAATCACTACAGGTGAATACCAGTATGGTTCCTACAAAAATTCCATGGCCGATTTCCTTGCCCCCCCAGTCCTTTCCCGCCTCTAATGACATCAACGTTGACGAGGCGTAAAGCCAGACGCAAAAAAAGAAGCAAAAGTTCAAGCATGAAAGTCTGTAAGATTATACCATCTCTACTATTACAAATTATGTAAAGGGACCACTAACATAGATTGAATTAATATTTTGGAATGGAATTTAAGACATTGCAATGAAAGCCACGATCTGTATTCAATAACGATCAACTTATATTCCATTTACAAAAGGATAGCTACGGCATTGTTTCTAATGATCACAACTGTGAAATAATTGACTGCCTTTGGTAAATAATAATTGGAAAGACAGAACTACGAAATCTGTGTGCACTTTGATGTAACGCTTGTGAAATTCCCCATACTGCTATTTCATGTAATATCCATGGGGATATATTATGAGCGAAGAAACTAAATCTCCAAATTTTATTGAAGCTTAGTTACAGAACACCACACTGACAAACACCAGACCCGCTCTAAAAGTGGATTGTTTACAGAGAAGTAAGCTGTTGAACATAGTATATAAAGTTAGAGAAAAACATTCAAGGTAATGCTAACAAGTATTCCTACACGAAGACGAGACTAGAAAATTGGTCGTTAGTAAACTATAATTTTTATGACGTTGAGATACTGAGGTCACCACAATAAGTGAATATCTTTGCTGTATTCTAAGCTTCTTAAATTTTATATCTATCGCTTGCCAACGCTACTGACAAAAGAGCTTTAGGTTATGTTTCCGACAAAAACCTGTTATTTTAAATGAATCACAGTGTTATATCCAACAGAAAATTGACACTAAACCGTTTAAATAATAGTAATTTATTTATTTTTATAACTTTTTGTAAGTTTCAAGTAATTTTAGTTATTTTTCTTTATGTAGTTTATAACAAGTATCAGTCATTAAATACCTAAAAGCTCAGTTTATTAGTGGTAACATACAGGGTTAAAACCACATAAGAGTAAGTAAAGTCTCTTCAGTTGTGGTGAGCTGGTTTCAATGCGGCTTTAACAATGAATTCTTATAACTAAATTTCGTTCCAGCTGGTTGTAAAACAAATTTAATAACAAAAACGCTATGTCATCAGTAATTAAAATATGGTGAGTTAAGTTCTTGTTTTGTGATGAGATGCGCATTATTGTGACTGTGAAGCCCGACTTTCGATTTTGTTTTTTAAAAAGTAAGGAAATACCTCAAGCAGTAGATCTATCTAGCATCGCCCTTTAACTTGACGGGTCGTCAATGACGGAATCTGACAACATAAACAAAAGAGAATTCGTCAATAGCCTTTACATCTCTCAAGTCGTAAGGAAAATGAAATCTAGATTACTGGACGGAGACATGAACAAGAATTCTTTCGAATGTCAATCACGCAAGTTATCACAAACCGTCAAAGCTAATTCATACAACAGGGATTAATGCTCTTCGACCAAACGTATAAATCAAAAGTAGTGTTCAGGGCACTTTTTCGATCTTTTATTCTTTTTTTTGTGACAATAGTTATCACATCACTCTTCAAAAGAGAATGATAATGTTATATTATTCCACAAGGAGTCGAGTAGTGGACATTAAAATTAAATGGATTTTATGGGGTGCCTGGGACTTCGGCGTTAAGAAAAACGCTGGGCTGATAGAACTACCTGTAAGGAGGACGTCAGAAGAGAAAGGAAGCCAATTAACAAGATCAAACGCCAAAAAGTGAACGTATCCGCGTCGATTTACGAGAGGAGAAAGATACACTCGTCATAAAAATGGGAGGTAAAATCAGAGGAAGAAGGGGTGTAATAAGGCAGATGTAAGAGCTCAAAAAGTTATCTTAACTTGCAGCCGTTTTACATGACAGACGACGTCGTTTTCGTTTGAATTTGTTGGAGAATATGCGAAACTCTTTAATTTACGAGTGCAACGAAATTCTTCTTCCGCCAACCTATTTAAGACGCAATGACAGGAGGGATAATATTCGAGAAATAAGATGCCGTACCGATATATTTATGTATTCTTTCTTTCCTCGTTCTGTTCGGGATTGGAATGCACTGAATTAGCACCCTCTGCCACCCACAGTAATTGTGAATTGCAGAGTATAGATGTAGATGTAAAGAGGCAGAAGAAATAATGACTTTTTTTTCAAGTTATTTCCAACATCAGATTAATCTAATATATTATACACATCATTTAATCTCATCCATTTACTTAGACATTTCATTGGTTAATGTGGCTCTCCTCTGAAAATTTTTTCTACCCTCTAGCATATTTTCTACTTGAAGCTTCTCCAACACAAATTTTTGGAGGTGCGTATATCTGAGCTCCCACCTTTGCACGAGTACCTTTCAGAGTCGATTAAGGAGGCACTTAAAGCAGCCAATCTTGAGGCGCAAAGTAAATTGTCCTCTTCTCGCCAACCGTTTAGCACAAATTACGTTCAACATATTAAAGAAAGCACATTTGTTAGATAAATGCTTCCATTAATTTTGTCAACAGCTCATTATCTGAGAAGCTTATGAGCGTTTGTATACTCTCCCATAGAATAAACATGGAGAGGACAAGTCAGAATGAAAATTTTGTAATTTTTCCGCTACGAAGAGCGATGGTAACTGTACGTTAGTACTATCTACTAAGCCGCGTTGTTATATTTCTAATTCAGTTCTCCCATCGCACATGCAGATTACACCAACAAAGCTACGTGTAAAGAGTAAATCAACGCTTCTACCATTTCCTAATTTCATCATTTTGCTTGAAATGTAAGTTTTTGAAGCAACAAGACTGCTCAAAAATTACCTCTGGGTCTGAAACCTAATTTCTTTCTTCTTATAGGATTCCACAAGCATGTCCTGTTGGTCGTCTCCGAAATGCCTTATTCGAAATACAGTGCTTGTAGATACTCTCATTCCGAGCATCCGTCAGTTTTGCACAGGGCATTATACCTTAGAGTGGGTTTAAAAACTGTCATCGTGGTTAATGTTTTAAGGTGAAGAACGCTGCTTTTTGCGGTCTGAATTAGACTGTATCACACAAACAGAAACGCATTTCCCACAAAATTTACACTGTTTGCATTCATTACCTTAAGTTATATTTCCTTTAAAGACCAATAAGGTGGAAAAGACTATTTATATAGTCTTCCATACTTAGTTTAGCATTGTTGGAAATGTGTGCATCAGATTACTTTTCCAGCCATATTTCTTGTTGTGTAATTCAATAAAAAACGTTTTCAAGAAAATTATTTAGATTATATTTGAATGTATTTCTAAAAGATGTTGTACAGCTCATCTCAAACATAGTTTTTATTTTGCCCCTATTGATCTGTCACCAAAATTATTTCCAATAAGACCAAGACAGTGTGGCCGGAAAAGGGTGAAAAGCAGCTGTATTGGACACTCAGAGAAACGATATGCGTATCATATCCTGATCATGAAGATTTTGTTCAAATATTTCAGAATTTGCTATCACAAAACTAATTCTCAGTTTACTTTAAATTAGTGACTAAACTGAGTTTAAGGAACTGAATATGAATCGTTTCTGTGTTCTGTATATGACACGGGTATGTAGTTAACAAAATTTTGCCTACCCGAACTAGAACCAAATTAATGTACAATATCCTTTATATCTTATGAAAGTTAAGAAAATTGCTGTCTATATATAAATTAATTTCACTAACGGTACAATGAAAAAATATTCAATAAGAAATAAACATTTTCAATTTTGCTCGAGCATTTGATACCACTATGCCTTCGGCATGGCTGCCAACTTCGCATATTGAAACATTACAAAACGTGGCGTCATTTATATTGCTACTAATTATCTTACGGCATTATAAGCTCCAACGAGCATTATAATACGATTTTTCTCCATCTTTCTAGCATTAAAACAGGAGGCGGTTGTTGTTAGACTGAGATACTAGACTGAGCAGAACTCTGATAAACTGTTTGAAATAGACAAGTTCTTCAAATCAGACACAAAAGTTAGACTACATGAAAATACTGAATACGACTGTGTGATCTCCTAAACAAATAATGCACAGACAGTAATTAACGATAGTATGTATAGAGTTTTGTTTGCGCTTTCTATCTACGAGATCAGCTGCCCTATGGAATAAAATATTGCTGGCGTCTTTTAGTTTTTAGGCGAATGTAGCTGAACAGTTTATTGTTCTAATAGTAATATCCTTCCCCCCCCCCCCCGCTTAAATTTATTAAATTTGAACAGTCGTTCCAAATATTGTAGGTTTTATTTAATTCATCTTTAACCCAGCGGCGGGAACGAATATCATTTTGATACATGTGAAACAGTTTTCCGCGAATTTGAAGGCACGTGATCGGTGAGTGGGGCTCCCGTCCCCATTAGCTTCTTGACTCATAACCCTTCACCTGCCAGTGATGTTCCCACTCTGGCTGGTGTTTTGTTTTATCAGGAGAAACTTGTTTGTATCAAATTGATACTTGCGCCAGTTAGTGTGATTTTTCGCTAGTTCACGATAACTTATTTTCGGCGCAGCCTTTTACTATTTTATTGGTAAGTAACATACTATCGAGTATATAAAATGTTCTTCATGTATCCATTTGTAAACACCATTGGTATCAGATTGATACTTGCACCCTTTCGTGTAAATAACCATTGGTTTTTCCTTTTTTGTTTTGTTTTCGATGTCTGCGGAGAAGAAAATTTACAATTTAACCAATCCAGACGACTGGTAAGCCGTGCATACTCTTTTTGACGACAGAAGACATGATGCCCAAGATTCTTCAGATGAGGAGCATAGTGACACTGGTGAGTGCGAACAAATAAAAGTAAGGGAAGGGGATTCTGAAACTGAGCTAAGTGAAGAAAAAGATGCTGATAACGATGAAAATTTTTGCGTTACTCATGAGACAAAAAGAGGGAAGGTGACTAATGAATGAAAGTGGAATAAAAACTCAATTAACACTAGAAAACGACTAGAAAAACGCAACACTTTGATGCATCTTCCTGGTACCATCGGACCTGCGAAAAATATTTCTGGTATATTAGATACTTGGAGCTGTCTTATTGATAATGATATTATCAATAAAATTGTCGTTGTACTAATAAATACATATCTTCAATCCAGGCAAATTTTTCGAGAGCAAGGTATGCAAAATTTACCTATCCTGTCGAAATTAAAGCTTTTATTGGGCTTTTGCATCTGGGAGGATATAAGGATCATTAAAGTACAAAAATAATTGAGTGTTTCTAAAGGCTGTATCATTTTGATACTTGCGCCCTGAGGTGTGACTTTTGGAAGCACGCCTTTCGCAAGGTTAATTTGTGTCCGTTATTATAGTTTTAATGTCATCTCTCATTATAAGTTACTCTACTCGGGGAGGGCGGCATAAAGACAACTGAGGTATTAAATCATCTACCCACGAGGCTTGATTCAGTAGACAACCTGTCAAACAGGGATTTAGCATATCGTTAGTCCGTACCGTTGGCTCAGGCACCGTGATGGTTTTCGGTGCTGACATGGGCTTAGCTGGTTCCAGTCTTGGCGTGGAAGAAGTTTTCCATCATCTGAACATGGCCGGCAGGGTAGGGGAGATGGTAATGCACACAATTCCTAAATCACCAGATTGTGCACCCAAGACTCGTAAGGAGTGATGGCAAAGGCACTAATGGTGATTTGCAAGTCGGATGTGGACGTTAAGTCTGGCGGTTCCCTTGTGTCTTTCGGGAGAGTAGACCTGAATGTGCCGGTACCGGGTTTACAATCTCCCTTCTTTCATCTCTCATCCGCAGCACAAACGACATTCTACATCGAAAACACACACACACACACACACACACACACACACACACACACACACACAGAGAGAGAGTCCTCCATAATTACGAAGGCTACGGGAAACCATTTTACCAGACGTTGTTATGGAGGGGTAAATATACTCCATGTGTGGCATAACCAGTTTCACGGAGAAAATATAAATGACTGAAGGTTACTCTGGGAAAAATTAATAGTCATGGGAGTAACAGAGAGCGAATGAGGTAATAGGTGCGTTTGAGTTGATGACTGTTACTGCGAGCAAAGGACCTTGTATCTTCGGTTTCGTATCTATCGAATAATGCTTTAATAAATTCCAGGAAGTCATATCAAGTTTATTATTATTTAAATATAAAGGATTAAAAGAATAAGTTTATCAGTCTTAAAGTTCTGAAAGAGTTTAATCGATTTTGTATCCCAGCTCCAATCATATAAAAATACAATTTTAAACGAGACATGTCTCCCTGATAACTGTGATTATAATGTAAGGAAATACGAAGTACGACACCAAGAGAATAAAATAAATACAACGCATGGTAACGCATAACCCCCATGTAGTCTGACGTGGCTTTTGCCTCACATACCCCCCCCCCCCCCCCCCCCCACCGCCTCCACCACGTAGGACGTAGCTTTTTTTTCCTATTGGTTCCAGAATACATTCTGTACTGTTTTTCTTTTCAGACTATCGTAAATTACATACAGAGATAATTAAATGGCGGCAATAAATATTAACATGCTGTTCCCTGTTCTGTACCTCATTTTAACTATGGCAAATAATATGGATGGGAATCTACGTGGCCTGGCTCGGAGCCCCCTCCCACCCCCACGTAACCCAGAGTAACTTTCCAGCCAAACCCTCCTCCCACCCTTTTTTCCCCTAGACCGAGCTACATAGTTTATGGACGATCCCTAAGAAGACGTGCACCTACGCCAGCCATTCGGCTTCTCGCGACATTCACACATGTTGGAGGACGGCCATTAATTACATGAGGTGTAATAGGGGGGGAGGGTCCGGTGAAATCTCACAAAGAGGGGAAGGGTCGACGGAAGTCTCACGTGAGCTTTGAAATTCTTGAAGGACAGTAGACCCAAAAACGACACGGATACTGACTTTGCGGGAGGGTGGGAGTGGGGGGAGGAGGGTATAACCACCCTAGGAAGCAGACAAATAGTTTAAAAACACTACTACGTCGATCAGCAGGGGGGGAGGGGAGCGGGAGTGTCCCGTCAAAACCTCAAGTCATCTTAGGGGAGGGGTGTCTGACTAGATCTCAACAAATCTCACCAGAGTGGGAAGGGGGGGGGGGGGGGGGAGTCCTCCTTACAGCTAAGACGCCTCTGTGGTAAACATTGTACACGTAGTTATGTTTCCTGGAAACATTTTGTTCTATATGAAATACTGTTGGCGGTAACTCTTCGATAATGATTTGTTAAAATGTCAGGCCAGACACCAGCTCTCGAAAACTGACAACCAGAAAACCAATGAGCTATGCTTATATCTCGTGTCACGTCGCATGGGATTGCTGCTGTATTGAACCAACCTCATCCCAGTGTCAGATAGAATGTGCATATCGGCGTAGAACCTCACATCAGAAAGAGCTTCGTCGCTCTTTGACATGGAAGGAACCTCTGAAAGCTACGTGCCAGTAATAATAAGGAACCTCTCCTCAGAGAATGTCTACAGACTGCCAAAATTGCCGTGTCTGATTCAGAAGCTGAATGCCAGGCGACCTTGAAAATAAGCGCATTAGACCGATCAAGTAGGACTGAGCTCACGGTAAGATGATTCCGTTGATAATGATGCAGCAAAAACAGGTTTGTGTAAAAACTCTCAACAACCTCAACTGTTACAGCAAGTAGTTTTTAAACATTCACCATTTTTTATAGGTCAATAACAGAAATCAAGTAACTAAGCAACAATAGTGGTAATAGAGTTACCCAATAACCCAAATTTTCTTCGTTGCAGGTAGAAAAAATTCATACTACATAGCTTCGTGTAAGGTTTTGTCGGTAATTCAGTCCTATTGAAATTCATTACACTCGAGATAGAATGCTGATATAAAACGTATGAAAGATACGCTATTTATGTAAATTTAATCTTCAAATTAAGTTAAAGTGTGATCAGACAAAAACCTGCAATAACTGAGTGAAAAGTTGATATGATCCGTTGATCAATAAAATTCATGCTGGACCGGTCTGCATAAAAAATTACAATGTTGGGAGTGTCTTTATTTGGTGCCTTGGCTCATATATAGAATTACATTATCTTAACCCAAAGCATTGGCACGGTAGAGATTGGAGGTATTGTATTGTTCAACATTACTCTTTACTTGTTTGTGAACAGAAGGAACGTCTGTAAACATGCTGTGCAAACTACAGCAGGCACTAAGGGATGTCCTACGTATTTTCTTTAGTAAAATGAAGAAATAATGGCATTTGGCTGTTAATAAGTTGTGAACTTCCATGCAGTCTGATTAGCCAATACAGTTTTACTTAAGTTAATATGAAATTTACTATTTAATCTATTCTAAGCATAATGCTTCGACGGAACTGATAGAATCCAACGGTCACATTTCAGTGCACATTTTTAAAAACATGTTCTTTGTTTAAAGTGGCTGTGATAGCTAAGCATAGAATTACATCTTGGATTATTATTATTCGTACTTCTCGTCGGCGCAGAGGTGATTAGAAGCGGGAAAGCATGGGGGGTAAGGAATTCGGCGATGGGTTTTTGAAGGAATCCTTTCGGTACTCATCGGAAGTGATTTCGAGTACTTATAGAAAACTGAAATCAGGATTACTGGACGGGGATTTGAATCCACGTTCCCCTAATGTCAGGCTAGACCGTTACAGCTCTCCCACTCAACTCGGTACAAATCATATTCCTGTGTTTGTGTAAACAGTAGGCTCTTTACCTTTGCCTGGAACGTGATCCCATGCTGGAAGGCTTCCTCGGAGTGCAAAGGGATCCTGGTATCGTAGTCGTCATTCTGCACCAGGTTGTACTGCTTCTTGGATGGCATCTCAGGACACTTGTTCTGCCTGCACTACCTGCTGTCATTCATTCTCCAACAACTCACACGTGCTCCCTGGACCACTCGGTTGGCAACGCTGCCTCAAAGCCGACAACAGAAATAGCTTCGGCCCAGCTGGCTTCTGTTAGCACGCCTCCGTCCCCACTTTTTGTTATTTTCTTCTTAAGCGGACAGTTAGGCCTAAGGATGAAAAAGCAGAACCTGTCTGCTTAGAGATATCTCCGTTCTAAAACGAACACCGGTATATTATATTCACTTTTGAAAACAACGGATAAAAAGATTTCTTTACACTTATTCACGCTTAAGCATCATCTGACATTTCTGAAATGTTACTAGCAAGCACCACTCAATCACACAGGCTGTCAATTTGACACTAGAATTTCGGAAAGTTGTTTCATCACCGGTTATACCCTACTACGGAACGTGTCAGGGCGGATGTCAGTCATATGACACTTGCCAGATGTTCGTGGCACAATATACAATCGCGCGTCCAAGCACGCGTTCAGCCGACACGTACAGTCAACCCACCACCGTCACGACTGAACACTCCCACCGCCACGCCGCTACTAAGGGCAACCGGCTCGCGTCGCGACCACCCTGCGAGAAACAACTACAGCCGCGCGCTGCTGCTGCTATCTCTTGGCCTGCAGCTGAACTATGTCAGTAACTAACGTCGAAATGGTAGATCTACTGCGATACCGACGTCCAAAACTTGATCATGAAACGAAATGTACAGAAATAATGTCCCGAACAATTTTTTGTGTGATATGCATTGATTTTACAATAATTCTAAGATTACAATCAGATGTATTGATACGTATTTTTACTTTTATGCCACGAATAGGAGTAAAACAATAAAAAATACTTCGTTTTGTTGACAAAATTAGATCGTTTTTTGAAGGACTTACTTCTAATTGTTATCAATTATGAGTTGAACGCAGTGTCCTGGCAACTGATTTCCTCAAAATTATTTAACAAAACTGTTATTAAATAAAGCTCATACCCTTAATTTTAAAACGATGTAACGTTGTACATATTTCTTATGTTACTGTAATAGAAACAACTATAAACGGAGAAGATGACGAAAATATCTCCATCGAATATAAATAGTACTTAACACCGTCAAAAATGACGGATTGAAAGTTGTAGTGGGTGCCTTGGTGGGCAAACTACGTTACAATTATCTTTCATACCTTTATGATTAATAATTGTGGATTTATAATTTTAATTTTTATGAAGGAGTGAAAATTTATTAATTTTGCAAGAATCTCGACGTTACACACACGGATATTTGACACAAAAAGTCGATCAAAATTATTTCTACATAATTTGGATTTTTGTTTCGCTTCTTTCGTGTACTAGAACATATAACTGTGAATTAGGACTAATAATAAAGAACACGTACTGTGTTCATACACTTTATAAAATATTAAGCGAATATTTACAGAATACTTAAACAATAATCATACATGTACTGTACACTAAAATATCATTCTGACGAATCATTCCATCCTTCGTCGTCGGAACCTTCACCTTACGGCTCGTTCTCTTTTTGAGTACTCGGGTCCCATTGAAGTAATATTTAATAGTTTCTGGATTGAATGATTTAGATGTTTTGGGGGTTTTGTGCCTGATGAAGCTCAAATACGGATCCTAAGTTAATGTGTTGCACTAAACCCAACTAATTTTTCTGGAGTGTCTCCCAAAATCGTCGAAAATATTTGTTTCTAGATTTTGCTGCTGCTTCTGACAGATTGCCTATCGGCAAAAGTGCATACTCTATTATAAGTGGTCCCTCAATCAATACTTCTTTTATAGGTGACATTCGATGCAACGAGTACAGTTCAGTGTATAGTACATCTTAAATATTTCGTGGCAGTGGGGAGTATTTTTTATATATATGTATATATATTTATATATCTATCTTGTGACCACTATATATCATTCACATAATAGTATAAAACCTGTCAATCAATGTTTTGTTAATACCTATTATCTCTGCGGACATCATTTGCTAAAATCGGTCAAATCATCGAAAGATTTTCTAGGCCGACGCACAGTGGTCAGATTGGATTTTATGGGGATTTCGATACATCTTTTGAACCAATCATGGTATTTCTTTAAAAACACACTCTCAGTTCTCTTAGCAGCCTGCCATTTTCTTTTAATTTCAAATTTAAGCCTTGAAAACTTTTGTTCGAACTGTTACGTTTGTTCGACCGTGAATGTCGGTTGATTTAAAATATTTTCTTCGACTAATTACAACTTTTGCACGAAATCATTTCCTTTCTCGTATTTAATCATATCATAAATAACTTTTCGGTTCATGAGCATGATACCAGAAGAGCCCATAACAAAGAAAATCTTAGATGAATTAATGTGACGGAAGAAAAGTAGGTTTGTTTCATTGTAAATAATCTAGAATTTTTTCGAATAAATAGACGTTTGGCACTTTTTGGCACCTAATTTCAAATGAAACACCAAGATAGTACACTAAACTAATACCATGCAAGAAATCAGACTCGGGAAAGGTCCGGAAATATAACAAAATCACTCTTTAATACTTTTCGTAATAAAAAAATCAGTACAAAATGAGTCAGCTTACAAAAATGTACAGAAATACAGTTGTGCGATACTTTTGGATGTATGTTGCTATTATTTCAGTTCTAGGTACCTGGCTGAACAATATCCATAGTTAACATCACCACTACTCACTTAACATCGCTCACAAATTAAATTGGTACAACTTATAATTTTCTTGTATTTGCTTGGTAACAGTACGTGGATCTTGGAATGTGCTCAGAAGATGACTGTTCACAGGGTGGGGAATGAAGCTTATCTAAAAAATATAGCTGATTGTTATTCTATAGACATTTGCCTCGAGTCAGGTATATACGGGTTCTTGGAATTTGCTAAAAAAAAAAAAAAATTGACTTTTGATCGGCTTTTTGTATCAAATACCCCTGTGTGCGTTAGTTGGAATTTAGGAAAAATTGTCACAATATGACATTTATTTCTTATCACTGGCGATTACAAGTCTGAGCGAATTTACCGTTAACATTAACACAAATTGGCAAAATCATAAAAGCAACGCTCAGAGTTACAATTAGCCGTCATGAGCAAGCAAACAATTGTATATTTACTTTTAAATATATCTCAGAATCAAAATGCAAGAAATAATGACAACTGGAAACAATGAAAAATACAAGTTATGACGACCTCAGACAAAGGCATCATAATACTGTGACTTTACAGTTAAAAAGAAAATCATGGGCGCCAGAATGAACAATATATCATTCGAAAATAACTAGTTCTGGCAAATTATGCCGCTAGCTCAGGGGTTTTTACAATTACAAAGTGAGAACATGGACCTATCCTCTCAAAGTCGCTTACGGGTTCTGTTTCACGGAACGCACAATCAGATGGCTTGGTCGTAATAAGTTACCATTGTAGTCCTGCGTCTGATGTCTGCGGTGACTGTAGCGGACCCACGATATGTGAGATTATCTCACAAGTAGGCTATAGGCATCTCTGGTCTGACAATGCGCATCATCGCATTACCGGCTGTGTTGCTGTGATAAGCTAGCTCCAGCAAGGCAAGCTGGCAGCCAGATATCATACAACGGCAGTTGGCGAGAGAAGCCAACTTTCCAAGTCAACCTCAGACTAGACTCGCATAGCTCGGACTCGAAGATCGAAGTCAGAATCTTCGGCTCCTCGCTCTTCGGTCCACGAGGAAACTTCTCGCTCCGCCCATTTGTAGTCTCGAAGCTCACATATAACAAAAATTCCCAGGATTTTAAGTTATATGCTCATTTGGATTGGATCTTCAGGTCGGCACCTAATGTCACGTGATATCCCCGATAGGTGATTTGCCTAGAGTATCTAACAGAGGTCGGACATATTCGGCTGCGTTCGGGGACGACTCTCTGTTCTGGCGGCAGGCATTTCCCGCCCGGTGAGTAACCTTGTTGACCGCCTATCCCTAGGGAGCAGAGTGTGTGGTCCGGCAAACCCCAAATCCGCGACTTCTTGTCGCCAAGGTTCGGGACACCAGATTAGCTTCAAGCCTACATAGCTCAATAATTCTTTAATATTCGCTTTACCAAGATACACTGTATGTTCACCATTTCATTACAGTCCTCACTTGGAATCTTGCGTATTTTATAAAATTACAACAAAAATCTATTTAGGTGGTCGCCAAAGATTTATGTAAATTACTCTTATATTATTACATATCTTATATATATATAAAAATAGACGTGTTTTTTCCTATATTTCACTTTTCAGCCACCACTACCTAGCACAGATCACTGATGTTTGTGGGTGGAAGTAGCATGGAGTTTCCTGTCGTGCACAACGTTGGCCGAATGTCGATAGCTGTGGGGATGTGGGAGATATAATGATTAAAGTTGGTCAGTGCAGGGCGTTTTCATATTTCGACCAAAAATTCGTATCTCCGTATACTTCTCTTTCCTGCCACAACTACTTAACATAGACTTTTGGTGTTTGTGTGTGGTAGTAGAATCGTCTTTCCTGTCGTGCACTATGGTTGTTAGATGTCGGTAGCTATGGGGGTGTGGGAGAAATGGGGGTTGAAAGTGGTCGACCTGTAGCAATTTCATACTTCTGCCAAAGCCAAATTGTCATGGTGTATCACTTTTCAGCGAAAACTATAGATCACAGATAACTGGCGTTTGTGTGTAGTAGTAGCACAGAGTCACCTTTCGATCACAACAGCGGCCGAATTTCAGAAACTGTGGTACTGTGGTAGATATGGTGGTTGTAAGTGGCCGACCAAGGATATTTTCGCATTTCGACTGTCTCCGCATATGCCACTTTTCTGCCACAACTACATAGCATAGAGCATTGGTGTTTGTGTTTGGTAGTAGAATCGTATCTCATGTAGTGCACTATGGTTGTTAGATGTCGGTAGCTATGGGGGTGTGGGAGAAATGGGGGTTGAAAGTGGTCGACCTGTAGCAATTTCATACTTCTGCCAAAGCCAAATTGTCATGGTGTATCACTTTTCAGCGAAAACTATAGATCACAGATAACTGGCGTTTGTGTGTAGTAGTAGCACAGAGTCACCTTTCGATCACAACAGCGGCCGAATTTCAGAAACTGTGGTACTGTGGTAGATATGGTGGTTGTAAGTGGCCGACCAAGGATATTTTCGCATTTCGACTGTCTCCGCATATGCCACTTTTCTGCCACAACTACATAGCATAGAGCATTGGTGTTTGTGTTTGGTAGTAGAATCGTATCTCATGTAGTGCACTATGGTTGTTAGATGTCGGTAGCTATGGGGGTGTGGGAGAAATGAGGGTTGAAAGTGGTCGACCTGTGGCAATTTCATACTTCTGCCAAAGACAAAAGTGTCATGGTGTATCACTTTTCAGCGAAAACTATAGATCACAGATAACTGGCGTTTGTGTGTAGTAGTAGCACAGAGTCACCTTTCGATCACAACAGCGGCCGAATTTCAGAAACTGTGGTACTGTGGTAGATATGGTGGTTGTAAGTGGCCGACCAAGGATATTTTCGCATTTCGACTGTCTCCACATATGTCACTTTGCTGCCACAACTACATAGCATAGAGAATTGGTGTTTGTGTTTGGTAGTAGAATCGTATCTTATGTAGTGCACTATGGTTGTTACATGTCGGTAGCTATGGGGGTGTGGGAGAAATGGGGGTTGAAAGTGGTCGACCTGTGGCAATTTCATATTTCTGCCAAAGACGCATGTGTCACGGTGTATCACTTTTAAGTGAAAACTATCAATCGCAGATCACTGGCGTTTGTGTGTGGTAGTAACACAAAGTCACCTTTCGATCACAACAGCGGCCGAATTTCAGAAAATGTGGTACTGTGGTAGATATGGTGGTTGTAAGTGGCCGACCAAGGATATTTTCGCATTTCGACTGTCTCCGCATATGCCACTTTTCTGCCACAACTACATAGCATAGAGCATTGGTGTTTGTGTTTGGTAGTAGAATCGTATCTCATGTAGTGCACTATGGTTGTTAGATGTCGGTAGCTATGGGGGTGTGGGAGAAATGAGGGTTGAAAGTGGTCGACCTGTGGCAATTTCATACTTCTGCCAAAGACAAAAGTGTCATGGTGTATCACTTTTCAGCGAAAACTATAGATCACAGATAACTGGCGTTTGTGTGTAGTAGTAGCACAGAGTCACCTTTCGATCACAACAGCGGCCGAATTTCAGAAACTGTGGTACTGTGGTAGATATGGTGGTTGTAAGTGGCCGACCAAGGATATTTTCGCATTTCGACTGTCTCCACATATGTCACTTTGCTGCCACAACTACATAGCATAGAGAATTGGTGTTTGTGTTTGGTAGTAGAATCGTATCTTATGTAGTGCACTATGGTTGTTACATGTCGGTAGCTATGGGGGTGTGGGAGAAATGGGGGTTGAAAGTGGTCGACCTGTGGCAATTTCATATTTCTGCCAAAGACGCATGTGTCACGGTGTATCACTTTTAAGTGAAAACTATCAATCGCAGATCACTGGCGTTTGTGTGTGGTAGTAACACAGAGTCTCCCATCGATCACAACGTTGGCCGAAATTCGGTAACTGTGGGAGTGTGTGAGATATGGTGTTTGAAATTGGTGGATCATGAGTATTTTCGTGTTTCATCCAAAGACTTGTGTGTATCCGTAAATTTTACCTTGCTGCCGGAACTACATAGCGCAGAAGACTGGTACTTGTGTGTGGTAATAGTATCGAGTCTCCCATCGTGCAATAGGGTGGTTAGATGTCTATAGCTGTCAATATGAATTCTTTACAATCACGAACGAAGTCGTGGGTACCAGCTAGTATAATAATAAAAATGCAACTTGTAACGTGGCGACAGCGCGGATCGTTACAAAGTGATGTTTTGGCATTCCGTTTTCTCGCATTTGCTTAACTGAATACAATTGTTTGTCATTAACGATCTTAACCTCCATTTTGTAATTATAGAATATTGTATGTATTTCAGCTCCACATCGTTCCTTTGCACAATCTTTTTCATAATCAACATGTTTAAACGAAATACATGTATTTCTTAATAGCTGGTTTCAGATTTTAATGTAAACGGAAAAATATTAAACCACTACAAAAACATAAATACGTAACTAAAATTTTAATTGCTGTAATAACCGCATCTGTGGACAGAGAATATAACCAAAAATAAAATAAAAATAAAAACTGCATTGAAAACTTACAAAAATTAAAGTGTTGATTTAAACGAAATATGCACTTTTCTTTATGGTCGGTTTGCAATTTAAAACCTTTTGTACCATTACAGAAACGTAAGTACAAGTTCTTGTCTTCCTACGATACCGACATATCTGGCCGTTACTAGCTCACCAAAGAAAGTCAAAGCTTTACAGACGTCAAAACATGATAACCGAGCTGGCATTTTATTAGTATTGATAGAATTAAATCTTTCGTCTTGGAATTTTTACCTTCATGTCTGCCCAGGCCTTACTTTGTTCTCGTCAAGTATGCTAGGATGCTCCGTGGTTCGGATTCAACGTAAAGCTGTAGGTCCCCTTTACCCGGTAGGATTACTGGGTTATAGCAGCAATGATAGAGGCGCATGCGCGGCTAACCAAAACTATGTCACGTGGCTGCTGAACAATCCTTCGGGTTCTCCCGACCGACAGTGTTATACGCGTTAACATTATACAAGGTAGAAAAGGTGTTAACAAATAAGGAAACTGATCACATAGTTACAAAACAAAATAGCAGTGATTTAAAAAATTGATCGCTTGAAAATAAGGAGAAATACGGATATTTACTGAGCCATGTATTTATAAACAAGATTTTTAGCACACAGTAAATGCATCTAAAAAAAGAATGTACTAGTTGTTGTTGTTGTTTTTTTAAAAAAGGAGAAGACGAACAGTAAGCACTGAAACACCATTTAGAAAAAAGTAATCGACTCCAGAGTGCAGGTATTTTTAAGGAAACGCTGTGAAAAGTAGCCTATATTTACCCGACTATCTGAACTTCAAAAGAAGTAAAAATGGGAGTGCCGCAGGGTAGTGTATTGGGACCGTTGCTATTCATTATTCTAATGAACAATTGTGTTGATTTTTTGCTATCTGAAATTAGATTTTTTTCAGATGACATAATGCTGTATAAAAGAATCAAAACGATAGAGGATTGTAAACAGTTGCAGGGTGATCTGGACAGGATATCTAATTGGGTTGGTAAACATGGAATGAAGATAAATGCAAAGAAGAGTCAGCTTATTAGATACACAAATAAAAACAAAAGGTTAATTATGAATATAAGGTGGGGAAAGAATTTCTTGCTGAAGACTTGAAATGTAAATATCTTGGCATTACTTTTGATAACAAGCTTAACTGGGCTGGACACATTGGACAGGTGGTAGGAAAAGGTTTCAAAGTTCTGCACTTGTTGGAGAGAGTAATGAGGGGATGTACGGGAGAAGTAAAGGAATTGGGTTACAAAACTTCGGTGAGACCATTGCTCGAATACGGTAGTGTAGTATGGGACCCTCATTTTACATATCAAATACAGGAGTTGGAGAGGGTGCAAAAAAGGGCTGCTAGATTTGTTTCTGGAAATTATCCCAGAATGCAATCAGTGATGGATATGATAAAGGAGCTGGAATGGGATTCATTGCAAGACAGGAGGAGGATGAGGAGGGTCATGGGAGTGTACAGGGCGTATATTGGCGATGAGGCATGGAAAGATATTGGAGTAGGTATGAAAAGTAGTGCATGGAAGGGAAAAGTTGAACATGACCACAAGCTTGCACTCGATTTCAGGCACATGGGTGCGGGAAGATTTTCTTTTTTAGGTTATTGTGTCATGGATTGGAATGAGTTACCAAGAGATATGGTGAATAATTTACCGAAAACGTTGAAAGAATTTAAAGATAATATTTTTAGAGGGCAAATGTAGGTGGCTGCAGGATAATCGGAAGATGGGTGTGTAGGGAAATTGCCACCGGAGCCTGTGCTCCATTGCAATTAAATTAAAGAAATTTTTTGGGCTCTCTTTGTTTAAGAAAGACGTATTTCAATCACTCTCTTGCTCAAAATGACCGATTATAACACCAGCTAAACCCTAAACCAGGTATGGTTTTCAACCAGCATCACTTCCGATGTCTAGGTTCTTAGTGTTCCAAACCCAAAGTGTAACAGCCCTATTACTATTACTTTTCTATCTGTCCCTCTGTCGGTATGTTGCTCAGTCATACGGCTCTAGTTCGCAAACGAAATTAGTTTCAGACTTCAAATTTACACATGTTATGTTTTTTGTTGATCCAAACCGAAATATCATATTTAAAATTTTGTAGGGGAAATTAATGAGATAAATACATTGTTTTTTTACCCTCAACGTTTGAAGTATTGATGTTCAGAATTCTTCAGCTAAAGGACTAAAATCCTTTTCAATTTTTTTCTATTGTAAAATGAAGATATGAGTGGTGGTGAAAGTTCTCAAATTCTGAACATTTTTGCTATAAGGGTATATCTTATAAATGCTGTTGTCTAGGAACTTGAAGTACGTCTCCAATATAGATTATATCATAAACTTCAATAATTGTTGTTTTTTTCCCTCTCCTCTCTCTCTCCTAAGTGCCATCTAAGGATCATGCGACACCAGTTCCTTCTTTACACAGGCAGCCAGTGTGAATCATGAGAGTGGGTGGAGAGGACCTGTGTCCTACCGGAATTAGAACCGGATGTGTGGGACACGGAGCATTTAGCATACAGAAAGAAAGTCTGTTTTGCCATGTGTCTGCAAAATATACAACTTCGTGTTCTGTATTAATGTATTTTTTAATGGCATTCAGCAAGTTAGTCAATAGAGCCAGCTCAAGTGTGATTATGACGCTTCAAGTATTTCGGTTCCTTAAGTACATTGTTTCGATAAGTGTAGAGAACGCAGAACGGACACAACACCAACACACTCAACAATGACACACCACACTTAAACACCCAGTACCTGGGTGACCGATCGTCACTCGGCATCTTTCGAATTCATGTTCAGTATGCAAGATTTCATCAAAATCCTTAGAGAAGTTTGTGAGAAATTAATTTTATCGGGGACTGCACCCACCTTCGGAACCGACGCGAAATTGGTAGTAACCTGTTTAAATTTGGTTTAATTGCTTCGTCATTATGTCCTCTTTACATCTGCAATCTTGCTTTGCGGAAAACTTGCCTGGAATTTAATTAAAATGCCGAAACATGACAGCGTCGCACAGCCGTTGAAAAATCAGCGATAGTCTCATAAAATGTTGATTTAATCCTTTGGTATTTTTGTTTGTGAAATGTGTACTTTATGAGGCGGAGATTGGGAAAAGTTGCAACATTCGACTAGATTGCGAGAAAACGCCTGTAAACCGCAATCAACGACACGAACCTGGTTCCGTTATAGCTCCCAGATCCAGTGTGGTACATCCTTAACGCTCGTAGCGGTGAAAACTGGGGATAAAATAAACAAATAAATATTATTTTGAGATTATTTGCCATGTATCTTATTTACATGGTCCAATTCGTAGTTCATCGCTTTATAAGATAACTATAATAGATTTTATTGCAACTGACATCGAAAGCGGCACCGTGGCTTGGCGTTAGAGAGCTGTAAAGTGGAGTTCGCTACTCAACTTTAAAATGTGTCAGGTATTGATTTTTGTGCTAAGGGAGCTTCCGCAAACCACGTAGCTTCATTTTGGCCTCCTGAATATTTTCTCTCTAACCATGATCAAGGATTTAGTCAACATAGGAATCCCTCTCCCTACCAACCTAATCCTACTCCTAGTTAGTGATGATGCCGGCCTCGGTAGCGTAGGGGCTAGAGTGCTAGCTCCACGTGCCGAAGGTCGCCGGTTCGAATCCGGCCGCGGGCATGGATGTTAAGTGTTGTGTGTCTGTGTGTGTGTCCTGTCCGTACTGTGGCGTCCGCACTTTGAAGACTGTATAAACACTGGATTTAACTGATTCACTGGAAGCTTTAATATAACACATTGAGCTGGCTGTATGGCCTCAGCTGCCAAAAGCCATATTAAAAATAAAAAAAATAGTTAGTGATGACAAAGCAGTGTACAACAGCCTTATTAGATTCCTAAAAAATGGAAATATAGAAATCTAAGACCTCATCATCGGAAAATAAAAATGTCAATAAGCATAAAATGAATTGTATAAACGACTACAACGATTCTGTTTTATTCCTTAAAGATTACGAGTAGAAAAGTATGACTTAAAATTGTCATCAGTATAATAAAACTGTAAGTAGCCTAAGTACAACTATAATTAGCATAAGCAAGATTGTAAATAGTATAATCAAACCTGTTAATAACTAAGCATAATGAATTATCTTACAATTCACGGATGTATGGTCATATAACCGAACGTGAACAAAAGAAAATAATAATTTAGACTCATGAATACCAATGTCGGTATTGCCTCACGTATACCTGCAAAATGACTTCAAAACGAATTGTATCAACTGCTACTGCGATTCGGCTTTATACCTGAAAGAGTTTAATTACGTTTAGATAAGTTCTATTTAAAATTGTAACCAATGTAATCAAAATTGTAAGTAGCATAAGTATAACGATAATTAACAGATGCAATATAATAATGAGTATAATCAAACATGTTATTAGTTAACGATAATGAATCATGTTACAAGTGATGGCTGTATGGTTACATAACCGAATGTCAATAAACAAATAAATAAATAAAAAAATGCCCCCCCCCCCAACCCGGCGTAGTACGTAGCCTTTTTTCCCACTGATTCTAGAAGACATTTTGTGCTGTTTTCTCTTGTCAGACTATTGCAAATTACATACGGAGATAATTAAATGACGGAATAAATATTTACATGCTGTTGTGTGTTCTGCACCTCATTTTAATTGTGACAAATAATATGAATGAAAAGCTACGTAGCCTGGTTCGAAACCCCCCCCCCCCCCTAGTCCAAGCCACGTAGTTTATGGACGCTCCCTAAGAAACTACTGTCTGATCCACTATATAAGCGCAGTTTGTGTTAAGGTCATAGGAATACGGAACACTAGGTGCGCGAGGGTTGATTCGCATTTGTCGGGTTTATACACGCGTTTATAGCTGTGAAGGAAAACTGGCAAGTTAAATTTTATACTGAGCACAGACATGAGTTACAGTTGATAAACAAGTATCGAGAGTTAAAATAAAAAAAATAAGCGAAGCAGTACAAAAAGTATAATAACAATTGAAATCGATTTCTATGACAAACGTGTAGAAATGGTTATTCATCATCTGAAGTTCATAAATTACTACAACAATTCATTCAACGTTTTTGGCATTCTGCGTTTGTTAATAGCTTGGCCATTAGCACCATTTACAATTCTGAACTAGACAAATGGTTGTTTGGAATCCTTGTGCAAATTGTGTTATACTGTATTTTATTATTATTTTATGTTTTTAATAACTCGCTTTGGGCTCCGGGTTATTTTAGTAATTGATTTTAAACTAACTCCTGGATGAGCTAGAGACTTCAAATTTTTACCATATCTTAGAACTGGATGACAATGCATGAAAATGTTAAAATATGGGAAAATTTTAAAATTCAAGAAAAACAGAAAGTACTCTTTTGTATGGACCGATTTGGCTAATTTTTTTTAAATTTTCGTAATAGTCCGAATAAGGTTTTTAGTTAATGAAAAATTGGAAAAGATTCCCGGAAAATTGAAAAATTCTTCTCTTACTCTTATTGCTTTACGCCTCGTCGATGGCTAAGGTCATTAGAGGCGGGATGGGGCAAGGAACAGGAAGGAATTCGGCCATGGCCTCTTTGAAGAAAGTATCCCAGCATTCGCTTGGGGTGTTTAGGGGAAACCATGGAAAACCCAAATCTGGAAGCCCGGACGGGGATTCGAACCCGCGTCCACTCGAATGCGAGGCCAGGACGTTAAGTGTTCACCCACCACGCTCGGTGGGAAAATTCGGAGCAAACTAATTTTTTTTTTTATTTTTTTTGTGTGTGTGTGTGTGTGTGTGTACCGATTTGGCTCATTTTTTTTAAAAAAAATCATAATAGTCCGAATAAGGTTTTTGAAGAAACAAAAATTGGAAAAGTTGCCTGGAAAATTCGGGAATAACTGAAACTACTTTTTTCTATGGACCAATTTAATAGTCTGAATAAGGTTTTCAGAGAAAGGAAAATGGGAAAATTGCCCGGAAAATAGGAAAATTCGGTAACAACTGAAAGTACATTTTCTAGGGACCGATTAGGCTAATTTTTTAAAAATGTTTGTAGTAGTATGAATAATGTTTTTAGGGAAAGAAAAATTGGAAATGCTGCCTGAAGATTTCTGCCAGAAGTAAAAGTGGTTGTTTTTTATTATTGGATTTTTGTTGAAATGCCAGACGATAACTAATGATTCAAAAGATGGAAATGCATAATTTTTTTTGTTTTGTTCGTTATCTACCCGGGATGGAAATAATTTCAATTAAATGTTTTCTATTTAAAAAAACTGGAATTTGTAGCACGTCTCTGTGATTATGTCATCAAAGTATCTAAAAATCAATTACAAATTTTCACTCACATAATCCTAAAAAGCAGAAAATAATAATAAAATAAAATCTTTTTAATGTACCATGTTTTTATAACGGGCTAAAAAGTATAAAATAATTTCTCTAATCATTGATGCATTAATAGCTCTACTAACAATTTTATTGCACCGTAAATAATGTGAACTGATAAGTAAGTTGATAACTACTTTCCACACTTCCTATCTTTTTTTTTTGTAACTGCTTTACGTCTCTTTTTAACATCGAGGTCTTTAGAGACGGGAAAGGAGGGGGGGCAAGGAATGGGAAGGAATTCGACCATGGCCTTTTGAAGGAAGCATCCCGGCATTTGCCTGGAGTGATTTGGGGAAACCATGGAAAACCCAAATCTGGATGCCCGGACGGGGATTCGAACCGCCGTCCTCCCGAATGCGATCACTTCCTATCAGTGGCGGCCTTAACCCTTGCGAGGCCCCGGGCGACAGATTTTCGCGAGGCACTTGTCCTTTGTGCAAAGTATGTGAATCGAAATTAGGTATTTCTAATAACAGACGAGAAACGCAAAACTTATAAATACATTAATTTTGAATTTTAAAATATTATATTAGAAGATTTATAAGAGTTAACTAAACGACAAAATAGTAATGATGATAAACTAACGCATATAAATGCCTTGAAAGATGCACGCAGGGATTTAAAAATAATGTTTGTGACCTTTCCTAAGATTAAAATCTTTAATCAAAGCACCAGCTTTCTTTTGATAGCTCCATTGCTTTTTGAACTACCCGACTCAAATTTTCTACCGGCATCACGATAACGCATACTCACTTCATAAACCTTGTTTTGCACATAAAGCTAACTCAGAAATAAGTGCTTTTACACTTTTTTACAACTCACTCTTTACTATAAGTTCTGTTAATAACGTAAGATTCACTAAAACGTAATATCATTCAATTTTTATTTACCTACTGAAAGATATATGCCCCATAAACGATTTTATAATGCATTCAAGTCGGGATACACTAGATCAGTGGTTCCCAATTATTTTTTCCCGAGTATCACTGCAAGAAGGAGCTCAACCACGCGTACCCCTTACAGTTGAAATGATAAATAAATGAATTCGTTCATCCCAGTAGAGTGCTTCTCACAGCCACAGGATTACAATAATATAATTGATACAAACACAGTTTATCTTAAAATATATTTGGGTGATAGTAATGTTTCTTTTGGCTGATAAAAGTGGATTTTTTTCAATTATTTTAGTGATCACCTTAGCCAAGAGACTACCGCGCGTACCCCCTGAAGAAACCTCACGTACCCCTGGGGGTACGCTTACCACTAATTGGGAACCACTGCACTAGATTAATACTGGACCGTACAGTCACCGCAACGACACTTCTCTTCACTTCTGGTCACTCAACTGAAGTTAGTTCAAACGACACTGAATGTGGTCCGACACTTGGCCGACATCCCGCCGTCATTGATATGGTTTACTTTTTGACGGGGTGGTCTGGTGTCGGGCTGGTGGATATGGAGAAATATAAGGAAGCAGTTCAGAAATTTCCGGTCCTTCGTGGCCAAATGTTATTTTCGTGTTATCGATTACCTTAAAAAATGTCTTTTCTTCAACCTCACTTCCATGTTGATTAGATGATTGTAAAATATAGATTGCATCATTCTAAAGCAGGGTTTCTCAAACTCACAGCTCTATGTACACCTATGAAATTTCCCAACAAACTTTTTTACTGTCGTAACTAATGTGATATTGAATAAATCTAAATGAGAAATTTTGTTTAGGCACTTATTACTACTAATATATGCTTTACTATGAATTAACCAACTTTTTATTGATGTAACTAATAGCTAAGAATAAAATAAAAAGTTTTGAATATAAACTTTTTTCTAGTCTGGTTGTTGCGCGAGGCCCCTGCAAGAGCGAGGCCCTGGGCGATTGCCCTGCACGCCACCCCCTAAGGCCGCCTCTGCTTCCTATTGTTAGGTATTCCACGCGCCCAATGTTTTTCGTCACCAATCTTACAAGTACGAGGCGTATTTTTTAAGTAAGTACTGTTTTGTCACACCGTGGCTGCAGCGCTACGGTCGGCGTTTCGCGCATGCGCACTGGGTACCATTTCTTGCCTACGCACTGACGCCATTACAGTCTAATTCTTCCTTGTTTTCGTTGTTCACTGAGTGTTTAAGATGCCTCCGATAATCGTGAGTCCCGCCGACTGTGAAGTACGGGCTGTTATAAGATTTCTTTGTGCTAAAGGCCTAAAACCGAACGATATTCATCGTGAGATCTGTGCAGTTTACGGACAAAACATTATGAGTGATGGAATGGTGAGAAAGTTGGCGACAGCATTTAAAGATGGCCGCAAAAATGTGCATGATGAACAACGGAGTGGGCGTCCTTCGGTCGTTAATGAAAGTATGGTGCAGAAAGTGCACAATAAGGTGAGAGAAAACAGACGCTTTACGATTTCCTCCTTGTGTGATGACTTTCCTAATGTTTCTCGTAGTGTTTTGTATGACATTGTGACCGAGCACTTGAATTACCGAAAATTGTGCTCACGTTGGGTACCGAAAATGTTATCGGATGCGCACAAAACCAAACGTTTAGGCAGTGCATTGACTTTCCTTGAGCGGTACCACAACGATAGTGGTGATTTCTTAAGCCAAATTGTTACGGGAGACATGGGTGGCCTACGTCACACCTGAATCAAAGCAACAGTCCATGGAATAGCGACATTCAGATTCACCCAAAAAAGTGAAGTTCAAGAAAACGATTTCTGCCCGGAAAATCATGTGCACAGTTTTTTGGGACAGAAAAGGAGTATTGCTTGTGGAATTTCTGCCTCGTAATGAGACAATCAATGCAGCATCTTATTGTGAGACACTGAACAATCTGCACCGTTCAATCCAGAACAAAAGACGTGGCAAGTTGAGCAAAGGCATCGTTTTGCTGCATGGAAATGCCCGTCCACATGTGGCTAATCAGACCAAAGATCTCATCACATCTTTTCGATGGGAAACTCTAGATCATCCTCCGTACAGCCCTGATCTGGAGCCCAGTGACTACCATCTGTTCCTGCACTTGAAGAAACACCTGGGAGGTCAGCATCTTGAAGACGATAACGAAGTCAAAACAGTTGTGATGCAGTGGTTAACAAGTCAGGCGGCAGACTTCTATGAGGAGGATTTTCAAAAACTGATACTACGTTATGACAAGTGTCTCAATATTGAAGGGAATTATGTAGAAAAGTAGAGTAAGGTAAAGGCTTTCATGTAAAATAAAATTATTGATATATATTTGCACGTCTTTTTTTAAATTTCAAAATGGTACTTACTTAAAAAACATGCTTCGTATATTAATAGCTATCAAAAATTTCCAAGTATAAATTTTCAGTATAATTCAGAAGAAGTTAGAAATCTGTATTTGATTTTATCCTTCAAAGGATTAGACAAATTATTTTATACTTTTTAGTCCGTTATAAAAACATGGTACATTAAAACATTTTATTTTATTATTATTCAGTGTATTATTCTGTTTGAGGAATGTATAACAAAGAAACGTGACACCCCTGATGATTATACGAAACTGCCTCTAACCTAATAGAGACAACTAATACGTTGTATAAGAGTGGAGCTAATACGTTGCATTTAAGTTAAATGGTTATGCTCCCCTGCACATGAAGTGCGAAGTAATGCCAGTTATTTTTCTAATTGTACTTTCCCTTTACACTATATTATGAAAAGGTTCAAGTCCCTTCAATTGTTATTATTTTTCAGTAGGTGATAAATAATTTATCTCAACTTCAAAAAATTAATTATTATTGTAAAACTTTGGTAGTTTTTAGATCCCAAGATGCTGTATTTTTAATTGTTATATGCAGTGATTTCCGTGGTTCGGATTTCACGTTAAACTGTAGGTCCGAGAGGAAAGGAACTGGCCATCCTACCTCTGACACAATGGCTTCGGGAGGATCCAATCAACTTTCGGGTTGTGGACTAAGTTTTATGCAGTGATTATTTCTTACATGCATTATCATTGTCTATCTACTTCATTTAGCGAAAACACTGGATGCAGAAGGTAAATGGAAGAAAAAAGACTTTGTGTCATACTAGGAGAGGACTTCTCATTTGGTTAAATGATATTTCCCAAACCACGTTTGCTTCTGATAAAGTGTGCTTGATTATGATCAGTGGCGTAGCTAGGGCCCCGGTGCAAAAAATTTATTTGGGCCCTCAGGCCAGATGGGCGACCTGTTTTTAGCTTTGTGTTGCTGGTAGGCCCCCTGAGTTGAGGCTGGGGGCCCCCTGAGCAGTATTTGGAGCCCCCCTGAGCAGTGAGGGTGCCCCCTTAGGCGACGCCCCTGATTATGATGAGCTCAGGCCTTAGACTTGCCTTCTGACTTCACTAGTTTCCTGGTGCCACTCTTTTTTGTTTGAGAATACGCTTTCCGTCTTGATTTTCCGAGGTCCATAGGCTCGATCATCACTATCCACCTATCATAGCGAGCCGAATCGTAACTATGTTGCGAATTCCCACAATCTCTGTGGCAAAACGTAGCTATGTTCTCACTCTAAGCTATGAGCCTCAACGATTGGTTCAGTGCAATACACTTCCGCAAGTGTGGTTAATAGCATTTTTTACTAAAACCAAAGATAATCAACCTGAAAACACATTGCGCTTTAGAGTTGTCACAACAAAGCCCACACTTTCTCACAAGCTTCCAGGTCGATGAAAACAAAATCCCACACAATCCCAGGTATTTCAAAGAACCTCAAGATCAGTTCTCAGTCCATGCAGGGAATTGTCGGTAAACTTTCCTATAGCCTATAAGGTCACAATGTGTCATACATCACAGAAACATCAATGAACTCGACCAATCACGAAGATTGTAGAAGAGTCCGAAAAGAATCAGAAAAGATAATGGGATTAGCTCTGATTCCTTCATCGGGGTCAGTGCCACTGCAATGGCTATAAGAAAACTGCTTGCGATCTCATAAAACAGTGCAACTGCAATCTGGTGGCCTGCCCACGGAGCACAGAAGATTTCCTGCAGACAATTAAAATGACACGTGATCATTTTCATATAATGGACATGTATCTCCAACTCCAACTTCTGACCAATACTTCCACAAATAACTGGGCACTACATGGTTTTCATTATATACTAAGCAGTAAATACATAGAATTCGAGAAGCCACATATCTTTCGTTGGCCGTGATTTTGTCTGAATTAACGGGGTTCACAGAAAAACTAACTCATGGATTTTGATACGGTTTAGAATATTAATTAGACCATAATCCGAAGATTACAGTAGGGTACGTTCCTTTTTGAAGTCGGAACTCTAGTAGCCATCAGAGTACCATTAACATCTCAGCATTGTGTGTTGCATTAAATGAAACAAATGCTACTTAGAATTATATCTTGAATTTGACTGTTTCTGTTTGAGGATTAAAAAAAACTTCAACAGTAAAAATGGTAACAAGACGTTCCAAAAGGTTCCTTTGAAAAGTTGACTAGACACCGATACAATAATCTTCAAGAAATAGGGATGTAAAAAACTAGATTTTGATTTTAAAACTACAGCTTAGATTTGAAAACAAACCATTAATAACGGTAGAGGTATAATTTCTATGCAATAATACACTAAAAAACTATATCTCTGTACTGCACAATGAACAGCTTTATATGATAAAAGAAATTGAAGAACTAGAAAAACAGGGAAAAAAAGTTAGAGAGACGAAGAGTCTTAAACAAGGGAACTGCAGTACCGTACACTAATCGCTGCAAGTTGTTTAATATTCCGACATCTGTGGAACAGATGCTGTCAAATTAAACTCGCATCCAGGCAGATGTTTAATGCTGGCGCTGCTACCGACATACGGTGAGCAGCATGTGAACTACTTACAACTTCGCGTCGGCAAAGCAGCGCATCTGTATTATCGGCTCAAAATCGCCATATAACAAATAGGCAGGGGCGGATCCAGGATTTTGTTTTGGGGGGGGCTTGGCTTGAGTGAATAATTTTGGTTCAGAGGGCTTGCGTTCAGTGGATTTTGGTTTTGGGGGAAAAAAAAAAGGTCTCAAAACTACAATGTCAGGGGTGGACCTAGATACTTTTGGGGGGGGCTTGAGCCCCCTAGCCCCCCCCCCCTGGATCCGCCCCTGCAAATAGGCCTATCAAAAATCAAAGCAGCATTTGACTATGAGAGGTGATCTAACCGGCTCTCGGCTTCTATCACAGGAAGGACATTCTGCCGCAATTTATGCCACATGAAATTTCACCAAATTTGTAGCCATCTATAAACAAATGTTAATTTCATGCAAGATTCCGTACAATTATGTCATTAGATGGAGATTTAGCAGCCCCACACATTAAATAAGCATTGTGGTTATTTTTTAACTTATGGCTTTACGCATCGTCAACGACGATGTCACTAGAGGAGGGATAGGAGTGGGGACAAGGAAGGGGAAGGAATTCGGCCATGGCCTTTTTGAAGGAAGCATCCCGGCATTCGCCTGGAGTGATTTGGGGAAACCAAGGAAAACCCAAATCTCACAATTTAAAGATATCAACATTTAAAAAAAGAGGAGTTATTATTTCAGGCAGTTTGATATGTGGGTTCATCTCATTCAGTGATGCACAAGGCCAATAGGCCTACAAGTTGAATATTAGTTTAGTAGTTATTAGTTTTTTGTGTTTCATTTTTTTACTTCTTTTTTAATTAAATAAACAGGAGAATAGACTTAAAAAATTCTTATTTTTATTGATATTGACCTTCAAAAACTAATGGAGCCTACAGATACATAATTATCTCATTCCATTTTTATCACAGTTCACTGACGTTCATAGATCAAGACCATGAGTTACTTGGGGTAGATTTCTGGGGTAATAAAAAAGAAAAAATCAGAGTGTTGGCTGTTTACCGAAGCGGAAGAATTACAGAAGAGGATGAGGCTCTTGGGGAGAAATTAAATTCATACTCAGATTTCAGAGGTGAGAATAGAATGATCATCATTGGCGGGGATTTAAATTTACCAGGTGTAAACTGGGAAGGGAATATAAATAACACAAGGGAACAAAGATTTGCAAATATCTTAATAAGCGAAGGAGGATTTACACAAGTGGTTGAGCAAAACACTAGGGGACAAAATATTATGGATATATTTCTAATTAAGCCTGATGAAAACCTTTTGAGGTATCAAGTAACTGAAGGAATAAGTGATCATGAAGCAGTTCTGATGGATATTAGAGGATTCAGTAAACCAGCAGCCAAAATTGAAGGGGGAAATAGGTACAATTATAAAAAGGCAAAAGGTTTCAAATTTGAAGAGATGTTTCAGAGAACAATTCAGCAAATGGAAGGAAGGCTCAGGTACAGTAGAGTCAAGGTGGGAAGAGTTCAAGGAGATAATAAGAAATTTATTCCAAAGCAGAAAATAAAGAGAAGTAGAGAACCTATGTACTATAATAGGGAAGTGAGGAGGTTAAAGAGGTTGGTAAGAAAAGAACATAACAGAGTTAAGAGACAGCAGGGTAGTAAGGAATATTTAAAACAACTAAACAAGGACTTAATAACAGCAAAGAAAATGGCTAAAGATGGGTTTATGAAGAGTATTGTCAGTGCAGGAGGACCATTGACTGATGCATCTAGAAATTTCTATGGCTATATCAGGAAACTGAGGGGAAAGGGGGGAGGGGTGTAGAGACACTTATAGATAAGGATGGAGAAGAAGTTACTGACGATTTGAAAAAGGCAGAGATTTTAAGTAACTGGTTCAGTGAAAGCATTAGGGACAATGAATCAGAAACAGGAGGGTCTAATTCGGAGAACGAGCTTAACAACACAATTAGAAATGACGATAGTAAAAAATTTGATATCCATCCTGAGGAAATCATGAAGGAAATAAGAAAGCTGATAAAAAATAAAGGGGCTGGTGAAGATAATATTACTACAGATATCTTAAAGATAGCTGGATGTGACATTGTACCTTATCTTGAAATATTATTTAAATTGAGTCTAGACACTTGCTGCTTACCACAGGACTGGAAAAGTGATATAATAGTACCGGTACATAAGGGAGGGGTAAGAAATAGAGTTGAGAATTACAGGCCAATCAGTTTGACATCAGTGGTAGGTAAATTAATGGAAAGATTGATATGCAACCACATCAGAAATATATGTGAGGAACGTAAGTGGTTTTCAAGCAGGCAACATGGTTTCAGGCAAGGATTTTCCTGCGAATCTCAGTTGGTGGGATATATGCAAGATATTTCAGATGAAATGGACAAGGGAGGCCAAATTGATAGTGTAGCACTAGATCTGTCTAAGGCGTTTGACAGAGTAAGCCATAAAATGGTAGTAAATAAGGTAAAAACCATTGGAGTGGATAAGAAAGTCATTTGCTGGGTAGAAAACAGAAAGTTAGGTTAGGAAATGTAGTATCAAAAGAAGTTGAAGTAAAAATGGGTGTGCCACAGGGTAGTGTATTGGGACCATTGCTATTCATTATTCTAATTAATAATTGTGTTGATTGTTTACTATCTGAAATTATATTGTTTGCAGATGACATAAAAGAATCAAAACGATAGAGGATTGTAAACAGTTGCAGGGTGATCTAACAGGATATCTAATTGGGTTGGTAAACATGGAATGAAGATAAATGCAAAGAAGAGTCAGCTTATTAGATACACAAATAAAAAACAAAAGGTTAATTATGAATATAAGGTGGGGAAAAAATTGCTTGCTGAAGACTTGAAATGTAAATATCTTGGAATTACTTTTGATAACAAACTTAACTGGGCAGGACACATAAGACAGGTGGTAGGAAAAGGTTTCAAAGTTCTGCACTTGTTGTAGAGAGTGATGAGGGGATGTACGAGAGAAGTCAAGGAATTGGGTTACAAAACTTTGGTCAGACCATTGCTCGAATATGGTAGTGTAGTATGGGACCCTCATTTTACGTATCAAATACAGGAGTTGGAGAGGGTGCAAAAAAGGGCTGCTAGATTTGTTTCTGGAAATTATCGCAGAATGCAATCAGTGTTGGATATGATAAAGGAGCTGGAATGGGATTCATTGCAAGACAGGAGGAGAATGAGGAGGGTCATGGTACAGGGCATATACTGGCGATGAGGCATGGAAAGATATTGCAATAGGTATGAAAAGTAGTGCATGGAAGGGAAAAGATGACCATGACCACAAGCTGGCACTCGATTTCAGGCACAAGGGTGTAGGAAGATTCTCTTTTTTAGGTAAGGGTGTCAGGGATTGGAATGAGTTACCAAGAGAAATGATGAATAATTTACCGAAAACTTTGAAAGAATTTAAAGATAAAATTTGTAGAGGGCAAATGTAGGTAGGTGCAGGATAGGGGGAAGATGGGTGTGTAGGGAAATTGCCACCGGAGCCTGTGCTCTATTGCAATTAAATTAAATTAAATTAAATTGACCCTTGAAATGTACAAGAATACCAAAGGCTTCATATCTTTTTATTACATGCAGATTTGTAGAAAAGAAAGAGGCCATTGGAAACAGCACATCATGTAATTAGATCTGGACCTTAAAAAACTGATATGATGAGCAGCAGCTTCATCTGATTTAATTAGAAATGGACTATTGGACATGAAAAATTTGATCAAAAGCTTTGCCATATTTGATATGACAGAAAATATGGAGCCGACTAGCAAATACAGATATAATACAAAAAAGAAACCATCATTTATCACAGGTGATTGTGACATAGAAAGAGTAAAAACATGAAACAGAATATATACTTGTTCTCTGATTACTGCCTCTTCACTTAATGACGAAGGAGTGTTTAAACCTAGAAACTCCTGTATTTTTTCTGTTTGTGTTTTTACTGTTTCTATGCCACATTGCTTTTCTGTGATTGATACCTGCCTCATACATGCAGGGGCGTAGCTACTATGGGGCTAGGCGGTGCAGTGCACCGAGGCCCTCACGCTCAGGGGGCCCCCAAGCATACCTCAAGGGGCCGCAAAGCGCACCTTTAGGGGCCCTCAACCGCAGTTTAGAGGGCCCACGAGCCTTCACGGCAAACTAGCGAACTTTTTTTTTTTTTTTTTTTAGCTCTACCATCCTCTAAGGGGCCCCTGAGAACACAGGAGCCCCTCACTAAGTGCCCTCGCTGCTCAGGGGGGCCCCAACCACTGCTCAGGGGCCCCTAAAGAACAATTCAAGGGCCCCCATCCTCAGTTCAGGGGGCCCCTACCAGAACACAAAGGTCGTCCGTCTGGCCTGAGGGCCCAAAATAAAATTATTGCACCGGGGCCCTTGTTGACCTAGCTACGCCACTGCATACATGCCCTGTTACTGTGTTGAAAAAGAGTATGCAGCCAAAAATTACAGTGTTTCTTGTGTGTTTGTTTGCTTTTGTATGTCGGCAACTTCTTGACACCATTTGTGGTAAGTTTCGGTGTATTTCCATTTTCTAATCAAAACCTTGTCAAGCGGGGGCAAAACAATCCTTCGGGCTCTCTCAGCTTAAAATCCTATATATGTTTTTTTTTTTTTTTTAAATTAAACAGTAATTTTTAAAAAGATGCGCATATGGAATATTCGGTCAAGAGATCCCAAAGGATTGGATTGTTTGGCCACTACTAGACAGGGTTTCAATTAGCTGCACATGTGCCTCTGTCATGGTTGTTCTACTCCGTTAATCCTACCAGAGAAAGGAAACCTAATGCTTTGAATGAAATCTAAACCAAGGAATGTCCTAGCATATCTTCACAAGTACAAAACAAAGATCGGCCAGAGGTGAAGGTCAGTTTTAATGCTTATAAAAAATCCTGCGCAGACTGGGATTCGAACTGGAGATCTGGAGATCTGGAGACCTTCTGTTCACAAGGGACATGCGTTAACCATCTGAGCTACCAAATCATTCTGAAGCAGTAATCATTAGCAGATACCAAAAGTAATTTAATTGGATATGGCACTTAAGAAATAGACTAAGTTAATCTAGGTTTTATCTCATGTAGTTAGATATAAATCTTTAGAATTGGATACAACAGTAACAAGCATTATAACATTTAAATTGATACAGTTCTAGATCTTTGGTTCCCAAATAGTGGTACACATACCCCCAGGGGTACAATCCCCCTGCTAAGGTACACTAAGATAATTTAAAAAAATACACAATTACACAAACATTACTACCACCAAAATACATTTTAAGACAAACTGCACGTGTGTGAATTATATTACTGTAATGCTGTGGTTGTGTAAATTGAGATGAATGCATTTATTATTTCATCATTTCAATTATAAGGGGTACACGAGATTGAGCTGTTGCTTGAAGTGGTACGTGGGGAAAATTATTTGGGAACCACTGCTCTAGAGCAACAGAATTACATTTGGCACTTCAGAAATGAGTGAGGCTGATAAAATATTTTAGATCTTCTTGCTTTGTAACCGATATTCTTTTCTAAACAGGAGTGGGAAGATGAGACAACTCTTCATTCAATTTGATACGTAACTTTAAAACTGAATCTGACAAATAGAGGGCTTGAAATTCACCATTTCATCACATGTTGATCTTTTTGAACACAGAGCACAGCACAGGCTCTATGTATTTTAATTTGAAATAATCCTTTGGAAGCAGACCATGCCACTGGAAGCTCCACATCATTTAGTTTAGGTGTGGAGATTTAGAAACAGACATGGATTACAAAAGTTTTACCTCATTAAACATTAGAACTGTAAGGTGCACCAAAAGGCATTCCAGTATTATCATTTTATCAGCGCATCAGGGATTCCATGCGACGGAGGGTGGATGCATGTATCCTCGCTAACGGAGGACATTTTGAACATTTCCTGTAACAAAGTGTTTGAAGTCACGCTGATACGTTCTGTTGCTGTGTGTTTCCATTCCATGTTTAATGTGATTTGAAGAGAAGTAATAAAACGAGCTCTAACATGGAAAGTAAGCGTTACCGAACACATGTCCACATAACATATTTTCTTTGTTTGTGTGTGAGGAATGTTTCCTGAATGTTTGGCCGTACCCTTTTGTAACACCCTGTATACTAAGCAGTAAACACATAGAATGCGAGAAGCCACATATCTTTCTTTGGCCGTGATTTTATCTGAATTAACGGGGTTCACAGAAAAACTAACTCATGGATTTTGTGGCAGGCAAAATCGAAACCACACTCTGGTCAGATTTCTATTGAGTCTCACCATGATTGGCCGGTTTGAAAAAATTCATCAGTACTTCCCAATACGTGGACATAGCTTTTTACCGTGTGATAGAGATTTTGCCATTGTCAAGAGAACTGTGCGACGCCAAGATCGAATATACACACCTTTACAGTATGATAACCTCATTCAAAATGCAAAGAAAAAATCACCATTTGAAGTGAGATCTGTCAAAACTGAGCAGATAGTCAGCTACAAGGAATGGTGGCCCTCAATATTCATGAAGTATACAAAGAGTCTCCATCATCGAGCTGATTTCCAGATCAGTCAATACAGACATCTCATAAACAGGAGAGATCAGAAAGGGTTTGTTGAAGCATTCAAATTCATAAATGGATTGAATAGTGATATTTTTCAACTATACAAACATTGTGGTGACCTGATGCTACCAGTAGACTGTGCCTACGATCATAAAGTTCAGATCGACCAGAAGAAGATAATGGATGTGGCAAAGATAATGCAGTATATTCCACACGAACATAAAGAATTCTACAACACAATATTGCAATGGTCAGCAGAAAATGACACAGAAGATATTGACTAAATGTATGAGGACAGTCTATGAGGGAGACATTATTCAAACTTAGTCACTCTCATTTCTTGTTTATTATTTACATGTATATGGTGATTTTTGCTCTTGTCTACCTTTATATGCATAAGTATTTCTGAATGTAATTCTGCTATAATTTTTTTCAATTTTACCTTCGAATAAACTTCTAATTAACAATAATATTTGAAAAATACTTCATTCAGCAATCAGTGAGATGCAAAAGGAAAATATTCCATGCTCTTTGGACGTAAATTACAAGGTCATGGAGAACATTACATGATATTGAACAAGTGGAAAATATTAACCTCAATTAGTACTACAAACCACCAATAGTAACTTTTTCTCTCCCACTTACCATTTCCATTTTATAACATTTTTTTCGTTTCCTGAAAAACTAGGTTACATGGAATGTTTCCCTTCTGCATCTCACCAATTCAGTTAGGAAAATATCATGGCAGATACGTCAGTTAAACAGACTAAGAAATTAGGAATAGATCGTGATTTAAAAAAATATGAAAGAAAAATTTAACAATTTGATATTATATTAATAAGTAATTTCATTTAAATGTGTTGGGGCACCTGATCTGGAAATTTCTCTAACACCCATTTCCCCTTTTCTTATTAATGTTTATGTTAAATTCTTTTAGTGTAATTTCCCCTATCTCCTATTTTTGCCCATTCCAAATTTTAATCTTAAATTCTTCCAGTGTGTTTGGAAAATCATTCAACACTTCTGGAGGTAACTCATTCATAACCCTTACTTGGCTGAGTCCCTTACCTACAAAAGAAACTTTTCTCACTCACTTACACCTGAGTGAGTGCCAGCTTATAGTCATTATCAAATTTTCTCTTTTATGCCGTTCTTAAATTCTTGTACAAATATCTAGCCAAGCATCATCACAAATGTATGCCTTTTATGTTTCAATCATCCTCTTCATTCTCCTCCTGTCTTTCAAAGAATCTAGTTTCTTTTTCATATCAGTTGCCTGTGGTAATTTTCACCCGCAAACCTACTCGTAGTGGCCCTTCTTTGCACCCCTTGCATATCCTGCTTTATATCCAAAATGTGGGTTTAACACTACATTAAGATGTTCAAGCAATGACCTTATCAAACTTTTGCAACCCAATTATTTCATTTCTCTGGTACTTCACTAAGGATTGCTATCCAGTGAAGCAGGATCCCACAATCCCATGGGATCACGCATTTGGCAATCTGGCAGATCCTGCACACGATTAAGTGGATCTGCAAAATGGAATGAAAATGTGTTTCAGTTTGCGTGGCCTGGCCTCCCATTCATCACTTTCCAGCTGGATTCTGTCGCTATCCGTTTTATTGCCTCGTTTGCCTGTAACCATCAAACTGACATTTGACTCACAATAAGAAATGTGTGTTTTCGACATCTTTTGTGATTTGTAAGTAAATAGATTCACTTCTAAGTTTTTATAAGAACTCACATTTGTTTTATTGTTTGTATTATTATAATTTGAGTTTTTTCATCCTGTTGCAAAATTAGCTGCCAGATTATACACACAAAAAATGATACAATTGGAATTGTTTCTGAGAAAGCAGTATATATAATACAAAAAGAACATTATAATTATTGACAACTATTTGGTAAATGAAAAAGCTATGGAATAAACAGATTCCAGAATGCTTTGCAAAAATGTTTTTACCATATATTGTTTCTGTACTTCAACAGATTTCAGATATCTGTTTTTAAAAAGTGTATTTCAACTTTCTAATTCTGCTAATACGTATGAGGGTAATTCAGAAAGTAACCTCCGTTATAGCGTGACACTAGTAGTCATGCATGGAGTGCTGCCATTTTCACATCTGTGTGTTCCCAGATTAAGTAAGCATCCAGTTGTGACAGTAAGAACCTTGTTCTTTTGTGCATTGTCTTGTTACATCCTTAAAACATGAGCACTGTATTAGAAAATCCTGTAAAATGCGAAGTGCGTGCTGTAATAAGAATTCTTTTGGTGCAAAACATTTCGGCAGCAGACATTCATCATCAATTGTGTACTGTATACGGTCCAAACATTATGAGTGAAGGTGTTCTGCAGCAATAGGTCTGATTTTTAAAAGTAGTAGAACAAACATTTATGATGAAGAGAGGAGTGGTAGACCTTCTGTTGTGAGTAATGATCCTGTAAAGAAAGTTGACGAAAAAGTTCGTGAAAATTGAAGATTCACAATCTCTGAACTTTCTGAACAATTCCCACAAATTTCTTGTACGGTTTTGTATGAGGTTGTCACTGATAAATTAGGCTACCAGAAGTTCTGTCCTAGGTGGGTACCAAAATTGCTTACAGAGGTCCACAAAAACAAACGAATGAGCTCTGACGAACTTCCTTTCACCCTAAGGCGCGGAAGGAGAAGATTTCTTGAAGAGGATTGTGACTGGTGATGAAACAAGGGTGGTATATGTAAACGCCAAAACAAAACAACAGTCGATGGCCTGGAGCCATAAAAATTCTCCATGCAAGCTGAAGAAAGCTTGCCAAACATTTTAAATGAGGAAGGTTATGACTACACTTTTTTTGGGATACCAAGGGAGTTTTGCTCGTTGAATTTATGGAAAGTGGCACCACAATCACTTCAGATGTCTACTGTGAAACTTTGAAGAAACTTGAGCTAGCCATTCAAAACAAACGTTGTGGTAAGCTGTCATTCAGTGTTGCGTTTTTGCATAACACCACTTGTGCTCACAGGGCCTGTAAGACTCCAGAGCTTCTTAAGCAATTCAAATGGAACATTTTTGATCATACCCCTTACAGCCCCAGCTTGGCACCCAGTGATTTTCATCTCTTCACTCACATGCGTCACAGCACTTCGATGATGATGACGAACTTCAAAATAATGTGAAAGATTGGCTACATGTCCAAGCGGCTAAATTTTATGAAGAAGGAATTTGTAAATTAGTGAAACGCTATGACAAATGCTTAAATTTAAATGGTGACTATGTTGAGAAATAGTAAAAAGTTGTAGTTTTGAGATGTATATAATAAAAAAAGTTTAACTGTCCAAGTTTTTTTTATTTATGGCCAAACGTTGGTTACTTTCTGAATTACCCTCGTAAGATTTATAGTCACAAATTTTTCAAATACTGTAAAACTTGACTTGTTTGTTCACTTTGAATACCTCAATAAACAATGACAAAGATTTTCATTGAGTTTTGATGAGTGGACATCCCAAAAAAATCATCCATATTTGAACATTTATGTTCACCACAAAGAAACACGTTTTAATCTTGGCTTGCTTAGGATACTCAGTCCATGCTGTTTAATCAAAGAATGGCTGACAACCTTTGGTCTCCATCTCTAATCTAATGTTTTTGGCTTAAGATCTGACAGAACAAGCATCATGGCAAAAGTTGGAGAACTTCTGCCTTGGTACCTGCAATTCTGCTGTTTTTACACAGTGTACAATTGGCCGTTGGCTGGACAGGACAATCGAAGCACAAAGCCTGACTGTAAAACTGGATCATCATTGCTTTAGTGGTTTCAATATAAAATGATCTAAAAAAAGTGCAGAAAGTTGTTAAGCTTTTCAAAAAGTCTTTTATTTATGATCATTTCTATCAAACCAACAAGCAAGGAGACAGAAATGGTATTCTCAGCTGCTGGCTGTGTACATAATTCTTTCTAAATAGAGTTATAGTTTTACAGCTTAGTAGATGGATAGATTATGTTTCAAACTGATGTGGTTTACTGTAAGACATGTAACATGATCTGAATGTTCACCATATTTTGTTATTTATTAATAATTTGAATCAGATTTAAAAGTGCAAAATCATAAAGTATATTTAAAGAAGGGCAATAAAATTTTTAAATTAATATTATTTACTAATTAAAATATTGTTTACTGCTGATTTCTATTATTTAACATTAAAGTTGATTTAAGAATTCAATAAATAGATTTTATTATTTAATTTCATAACACTTTAATAACCGTGCAGGTTTCCACAGAATTTATCAAACCTGTGGGATCAACCAGTCACTCAGTCCAAAGTGTGGGATTGAAAACACTTCAGGATTGCAATTCTTATACACCACTTCATCACCCTCTCCACATATAATAGTAAAAGTATAGTGACTAGTAAACAGTGAAGGGTTGTTCAGCCACTGAATGAAAACAGCTTCAATTTGCCATGCTTGTGCCTCTGTCATGCATGTGATAACCTAACCTGATAATATGTCCAGATAAAGGAAACTTACAGTTTTATCTGATATTTAAACCATGGAGTATCCCGGGGTATTTCACATGAACAGATCTAAGCTTTTCCAGAGGTGATAGGTCAGTTTTAAAGCCTGATGAAATTCCAGCTAACACCTAGGTTTGATCTGGGGACCTCCAGCCACATGCCTTAATCAATGGAGCCTACCAGAGCACTGACCCTCTCCACTAAAGAAAGGATTTTAAAACCTTTTCCCAAGACCTGCTCAAGGTGTCCTGCTGAGCTGAATTTATTATCAGATGTTATGTGAAGATATTTATAGTTCTGACTTTCAACAAGTAGTTTCTTTCACTCCCTATAATCATAAACAATCTTTAGATTTTTTACCTGTCTACCAAATTTGTTGACTCTTATTGGCATTTACCTTCATTCCATGTTGACCTACCATGCTAGAAATCCTAGTTGCAATATTGAACAGGGTTCATATCTAAAGAAATAGGAAATATGGTATTGTGCTCATAAATGGTTGTTATAGACTATCATATGCACTTTTCTTGTTTCAATAATCAAAGACTAGTTGTTGAGGACAACAGTTTTTGTAATGGTCCTTAAAACATCCCACAGTCAGCACCAGACAGAATATTTCAAATAGATTGTTCAGTTGAAATAATTAGCAAGACTACTAAAATACTGGAATGAGAAGTACACAATTTCTGAGTGTTATTGTATCACTTAAAAAAACCAAAAAATTTTAAATTTTACCAAATTACAGGTTTGCCTTGAGAAATAATTATTTATTCTGTAACAAGTAACCACTCATCAATTTATAACTGCATCAAAGATCATAAACTGAAAATTATTATTTTTGGCAATTAGTCTCAGGACTGGTTTGAAGCAATCCTCAACTTCTTTCTGCTCTTTCTAAAGTCTAAATTCTGTGCTGTATTCAAGAAATAGTTATATCAGTCCTAGGTCAATATTTGAAACTAATGATTTCTTTTTAAACAAAGGTTCTATCTGCTTTTAACATCATTCTTGCTTCAGCCATCAGTTTGTAATTTTATTTTCAAAGTAGAAGAATTCATTCACTTTTCCTATTACATACGATACTATTTTTATATTTAATCTGCTGTTATTGCAATCCTTTCTGCTAAAATTCATCAGTTTTATTTGCTTTGGATTATATATAGACCAAAATATTCCCATAATTTTGTTCATGCCATTTAGTAATTTCTATATATCCTCACTCTATTATTATAACCGGGCAAAGGCAATGGAAACATGTTGCAAAGTGATTTTTCTCCTTAAGCCACATTCAGATTTTTCTTTTACTTTCTTAATTGTTTCCTCCACATAAAAGTTGAATATTAATTGAAATTGACTATAATTTTGTCTCAGAAAAAATTTAACTGAAGCATGTCTCTCATGATTCTCTACTTTTATTTAGCTGTTTGTTTCTTAAATGAGTTATAATTCATTTTTCTAGCTCAATATTGTATACTTGACATCTTTAAAAAAAATTTCCTACTAACTCTAACGAAAGGATTTTCTAAATCAAAAAAAGCCTTAAAAGCATCCTTGTTTTTCTTGAGCTGTCCTTTCAGTATTATATTAAAGCCAGAATTGCTTCTCTTGAACACTAGTTTTTCACAAACTCAAATTGATCTTCACCAACTGTCTCTTCTACTATTATTTGTATTATTCTAGTAAGTAATTTTGAAGAATGTGATGTTAGACTTGTAGTGCAATAATTCTCATGTTTATCATCTTTTGCTTTCTTCAGAAATGTGAAGATAGTACTTATATTAAGATCTGTTGGACTCTCTTCCATTTCTTAACTTTTATATATCAGTTTAAATAATTTTTGCATTCCTTTTTCTGGCAATGATTTTAGTTGTTATGAAGGAATCTTGTAAACTTCAACTGCCTTATTTGATTTCAAATCTTTCAAAGCTCAGTCAAACTCCATGCTTTAAACAGGATCTATGTTTGTGGCTTTACGCCTAGCCAATGTCAAGGTCTTTAGAAGTGGGAAAGGGCTTGGGGAAAGGAATGGGAAGGAATTTGTCCATGACCTTTTGAAGGAACCTCCCAGCATTGCCTGGTGTTATTTGAGTAAACCATGGAAACCCCCAAATCTGTATGGCCAGAGGGGGATCTGAACTTGCATCCTCCCAAATGCGACACCAGAGCATTAATGCTCACCCATCATGGTCGGTAAGCAGGATCTCCTAAATCATCAGTGTCAATAATCAACATCTATTTCCAGTAAATTGTTGTTAAAATCATCCACATAGTATCATTTCTCAGTTTATTCCTTCCATTCCTCTACCTTGTAAGCTTAGAAGATATTTCCCATATGTCACTGATTCAACTTTTCTTCATATTTTCGTTTGATCCCCTTTTAGGACAAATTTTACCCATGACCATTTCCTTACCTAGTTCTTCAGACTTTTCTAGCAGCCTTATTTCTTTTGATTTATTGAATTTCCTGTTTATTTGATTTCTAAAATATCTGTATTGATCACTGCCTGCTTCATCCTGAGCATTATTGTTCTTTCTCCTCTGATCAATAAATTCCAAAATTTCTCCTGCGATCCATCGTTTTTAGGCAGTTTCTTCTAATGCCTTATGTTTCTTTGGCAGTTAAGATTGTTTCTCTATTTAGTGCAATCTATTTGAAATTAGCTGAATTCCATGCAGAGTTATTTCTTAGGCTGATGTCTACTATCCTTGATATTTTTTCCCCTTCATGTGAGATTGTTTCAATTTTTTCACTTGCTGTCTATTCCACCTGTATTGATTCTTTATTCTCCTGAATTTCAGGGTGCACCCTGTAACTATCAGATTGGATCAGAGTATTTATCAGATCCTGGGTATTCTTTACAGCCTAGAACTTGGTATCTAATTCTCCGTTTAACCATGATGTCATCTAGCGATATCTACCTGTATCCCCTGGACATTTCTGGGTGTATATACTATACACATGAATCTTGAATAGTGTGTTTGCCACAATGAGCTTACATTTTGCATACAATTTTAACAATCTGCTTCCCTGCTCATTTCTTTCTCCTGTACCAAAACTTCTCACAACATTCCCCTCCTATTCTTTTTCCATTACCACATTACATTCCCTTGAAATACTGGATTAATTCTTCAATTTCATTCTCTATTGAACATTTACATTCATCATCTTACTGTAACATGGATATATACACCTGTACTAACAAGATTAGCATAGGCATAGTTTCTAACCTCATCAAAATAATACTGTCACTAAATTGTTCATAATAACTCACCTGTTTGACCTGAATCTCTGTTTGACAATGACCCTGGTCAAACATAGGTTTAGGAATCAAGTACTAGACTGTAAAACATACCCAGGAGCAGAAATAGACTCTGACCATAATCTAATAGTAATGAAGTGCAGGCTGAAATTCAAGAGAATACAAGTAATACAAGCATAACAGGCTGGAAGAGAATAAATTGAAACAATCTATCACGAGAGGAAATTTTGCAGAAATGGTAAATGAGGGTCTAAGTCAGTGATGTCAAGGATACGACCCGTGGGCCGCATCTGGCCCCCGGGCCCTATCAATACGGCCCGCGATCGCAATGTGATACAGAAAGAAGAATCATGTTTTTTAGATCTTTTAGACTTCACTCGATTCCTCTACAGAAGTTTTAAAATCTGGCCCACCTACACATTCTAAATTTAATATACAGCCCTCTGTAAAATTGAGTTTTACACCTATGGTCTAAGTAGCAGCTCTGAAAGGAGCTCAACTCAGAATGAATGGAAAGCATTAAAGACTGGAATGATGAAAACTGGTAGAGAAACATTAGGCTTTAGGGAACAACCTGCCTGAGAACTTTGGGTCACAGAAGAAATTTTGGAATTGATGGATCAGAGGAGAAGGCACAAAAATGCTCTGGATGAAGCAGGAAGAGAGCAACACACAATTTAGAAATCAAATTAACAGGAAATGCAAAGAAGCAAAAGGAAGATGGCTGCAAGAAAAGAGTGAAGAAGTAGAAAAGGAGATGGTTAAAGGTAAAGCAGAGGTGGCATATAGGAAGATCAAATAGATTTTTGGAGAAATGAAGAAAAGAAGTATAAAAATTAAAGCTGCCGATGGAAAACCTCTTCTAAATTCAGAAGATAGAGCTAACCAAAGGAAGGAATACACTATGAAACTGTATGATGGGTATGATGTGAACAACAGTGTATTGGAAAAAGAAGTTGATGTTGACACTGACATCTTAGGTGATCCTGATTTGAGAACAGAAATGATCTGAAACCAAAGAAAGCAGTTGGAATTGATGAGATTCCTGCAGAACTTCTGAAACCCCTAGGAGAAGAAGAAACCCAAAGATTATTCAAACTTATATCAAAATGTTATGAAACAGGGGAGATTCCCACCAATTTTAACAAAAGTGTTATCTTCACACTTCCCAAGAAATCACAAGCTGACAAATGTGAGAATTATCATGCCATTAGTCTAACATCACATGCTTCAAAATTACTGACCAGAGTATTATACAAGAATGGAAAGGGTAGTAGAAACTAGAAAGGACAGTAGGTGAAGATCAGTTTGGGTTTAGAAAAAATTGCAAGAGAAATGATTCTGGGATTAATTCTTGAAGGGCAGATCAAGAAAAACAAAAATACTTTTATGGCATTTTTGGATTTGGAGAAAGCTTTTAATAATGTTAGGTGGGACAAGATATTTAAAATTTTTAAGAAGTAGGGTCTAAAATACTGAGATAGAAGAATATAATATTTATAAGAATCAAGGAGCTAAAACAAAAGTAGAGAATCATGAGTGACACGAATTGGTTAAAAAGGGTGTGAGACAAGGATGTAGTCTACCCACATTAATATTCAAATTTTATGTAGAAGAAGCAATAAAACCATAATGTGGCATAAGTGTTCAAGGAGAAAAAATCAGTAACCTACAATTTGCTAATGAAATTGTCTTGTTAGCAGAACAGCTTATTGAATATCATGAACAAAATAGTGAAGGCAGATTTTGGACTAAATGTAAACCAAAGGAACACAAAAGTGATGAAATGTAGCAGAAATGATACCAATACTAGTAAATTAAATATAAAAATCGGGTCGGATGCGATAGCAGAATTTAGTGAATTTTGCTACTTAGAAAATAAAATTACTACTGATGGCTGATGCAGGAATGATGTTAAAAGCAGAATAGCACTAGCAAAAAGAGCCTTAATTAAAAAGAGAAATCTTTTAGTTTCAAATATTGATCTAGGACTTTTTAAAACTCTATGTGTGGAGCATAGCACTTTATAGCAGCAAAGCATAATAATAATAGATTATATAATTAAATTCCAGACAGTCCAGTAACGGGGTAGTTTTCACTTGCATTAAATCACGTAGAAGATTTTTTTTTTTTCTTATCTTGTATATATTGGTGAGAGTATGCAGAAACCAAGTTTTCGACCTCCAACACCCTCGACACAATTTTCTGTGGCCATAAAACATCAAAATTTTGGTACTTTTTTCAGTTTTTCGCCTATAACTCTTTCCTGATGAGTCCTAGCGAGAAACATTCTATTTCCATTTTGAAAGAGGACAAAATTTCCTACAACTTTCATACCACAAAGTTTTTTCTAAACTCTTAACTAAGTGAGCTATAGTTCTTCGAAACTCAGACAAATTTCACACTTTTCCTAAAAGTTGGGGTTTTACCTACTTTGCCGCTCAAAATGACCTGCAACCCTTGTATATAGGGTGTTACAAAAAGGTACGGCCAAACTTTAAGGAAACATTCCTCACACACACAATCAAAGGAAATATGTTATGTGGACATGTGTCCGGAAACGCTTACTTTCCATGTTAGATCTCATTTTATTACTTCTCTTCAAATCACATTAAACATGGAATGGAAACACACAGCAACAGAACGTACCAGCGTGACTTCAAACACTTTGTTACAGGAAATGTTCAAAATGTCCTCTGTTAGCGAGGATACATGCATCCACCCTCCGTCGCATGGAATCCCTGATACGCTGATGCAGCCCTGGAGAATGGCGTATTGTATCACAGCCGTCCACAATACAAGCACGAAGAGTCTCTACATTTGGTACCAGGGTTGCGTAGACAAGGGCTTTCAAATGCCCCCATAAATGTAAGTCAAGAGGGTTGAGGTCAGGAGAACGTGGGGGCCATGGAATTGGTCCGCCTCTACCAATCTAAAATGAGCTCTAACATGGAAAGTAAGCGTTTCCGGACACATGTCCACATAACATATTTTCTTTGTTTGTGTGTGAGGAATGTTTCCTGATAGTTTGGCTGTACCTTTTTGTAGCACCCTGTATATAATTGATATATATATATTTCTGTATGACATAGTATATAGATGTACTATACTTTGATTACTGATTCAATAATCAATTAGCATTGTTGGCCGAGAGATCCCGAAGAATTGTTCGGCCGCCAGGTGACAGCGTTTTCGATACACCACGCAATGCGCTCCTTTGTGGCTATCTAACCTGACCAAGTAATAATACCGAATGCAGGTAACCTACAGCTTAAGGTGGAATCCAAACCACATAATTGTTCTGGCTTACTTCATGTTACACAGCAAGCTGTGGCAGAGGTGAAGGTCGAGTAAATGGCATTTGAAAATCACTGCTGAAACCGAATTTCGATCTCCAGTCCGATGCCTTAACCATTGAGCTATCAGATCACTCTATTAGTGATAATAGAGCGAAAATGAATGCAAAATGTTATGACATATAGTTATTAAGTCTTAATAAATTCGTAATAAGTTAAAAATGGTCATAAATCAATTTCTATTCCGTTTGGATTGTCCCGGCTTATCAATGAATTGTGTCTCATTCATCCGTTGTATTAGAAACAGCTTCCTCGAGGTCGAAGAACTCTTCCTCTCTTTCATATACTTTATTTCAGGAACGTTTTCACGAGACAAGTCAGGGAAATTTTTGCAAGCCGCTGAACAGTGCAGTCCTGATTAGCGACAACTGCATGGTAGAGTACAAGGTTTCTTGTAGGAACGTGATACAACCTTCGGAGTAAACGTAGGTGCAGCGTCTTTTATTATTGCTTTTTTCTTATGGCTTTACGCCTCGTTGACATCGAGGTCATTAGAGGCACAATGGGTCTGGTGACAAGTAACGGGACCGATTTCGGCCATGGCCTTTTGAAGGCAGTATCCCGGCATTCGGCTGAAGTGATTTCGGGAAACCGTGGAAAACCCAAATCTGGATTCCCGGACGGGGATTCGAACCGGCGTCCTCCTGAATGCGTTTATTATTGTAACTGGAATAAGACTGGACGAGCCTTTCCTTCATCCTCATGGCAATGGGTGCGATTCTCTACTCAACCATCCTTTACTTGCTGGTACGTGTATTTTGAGTGAAAAACGTTGGCGCATCTGATTTTGGTGGCAACCGTCCTAGCTTGAATACATTTTTTGGACAGATTTCTTAAACATTTCGTATCTGAGCCTTCCAATGTTCCACAAGCAATTTTTCCATACCGTTCCAAGAAGAGCTGTTCCCCTGCATGTTCTCCAGATGCCAGGAGTTCTGAGAAGTTAGCATGCAGGTTACTTTCAGATATGGTTGGTATTGAATGAGATAGCAGAATTTTTCTTTCCCATAGCCGAAATATGCAGATATTGTATCACATCCTTCAAATGCATGAATGAAGAGGATATGTGTTGGTTCAAACTCGTAAGTGTTACCAAGGCCCATTAGCAAAATGAGAAAGACAATATACTCACTTAGAATTATCACACTGTCGGATGTTGCTGCTTCGGAAATAGCTGCGTCAACGATCAATCCAGCTGCATCTTGTTTTGCCTGTTGATCTTGGATGCCTCCTTTTTCAGTTTTTGCATTAGTATCAACATTACACGGTTCTTTCTACTCTCATTTGCCGCGTCACTGAAGCACTTGTTTTCTCACTGAAGTATCTGATATTTTCAAACTACAAAATATTTCAGATGACTTTATTCCACTCTGCGCACGACCACTTCGGTATCTGTCAAATATAACTGTGATGTTGGATCTATAGTTCGTTGTCAAATAGGCTTCATATTTTCCACAGAAGCAGCCAAGGTCTTCACTACGATGCCGCATAACCTTATGCGGGAGGCATCGTCTGTCCAGAAAAAACCTATTTATGTTGGGTGGTGCATCTTGAAGAGATTTAAATGCTTCATATAGAGACAGTTTTGTTCCCTTGAAGCACGGAACAAATTCAAATGGAAAACATTGTTTCAATCCCTCGGTATCTGTCAAATATAACTGTGATGTTGGATCTATAGTTCGTTGTCAAATAGGCTTCATATTTTCCACAGAAGCAGCCAAGGTCTTCACTACGATGCCGCATAACCTTATGCGGGAGGCATCGTCCGTCCAGAAAAAACCTATTTATGTTGGGTGTTGCATCTTGAAGAGATTTAAATGCTTCATATAGAGACAGTTTTGTTCCCTTGAAGCACGGAACAAATTCAAATGGAAAACATTGTTTCAATCCATTAAAACGGAAAAGAAATGGATTTTTGACTTATTATGACTTAATTTTGACTGTGTAAATAAACTTTGTTCCATATTATTATGTTTTCAATTTTGCAAATCCGTTTTTCAAACTGGTACAAATACCATTAGATACTAGAATGGACTTGTAGCTCAGTGGTTAAGGTATCTGACTGGAGATCGAAATCCCGGTCTCAGCAGTGATTTTCAAAGGTCAATGACCCAACCTTCACCTCTGCAATAGCTTGCTGTGTAATATGAAGTAAGGCAGAACGATTCTGTGGTTTGGATTTCACCTTAAGCTGTAGGTGGCCTGCATCCGGTACTATTACTTGGTAAGGTTAGATAGCCACAAAGGAACGTTTGCGCGGCGTATCGAAAACACTGTCACCCGGCAGCCCAACAATCCTTCGGGATCTCTCGGCCAACAATGCTAAATGATTATTGAATCAGTAATCAAAGTATAGTACATATATATATTATGTCATACAGAAATACATATATATCAGTTATATATACAGGGGTTATAGGTCATTTTGAGCGGCAAAGTAGATAACAACCCAACTTTTAGGAAAAGTTTGAAATATGGCTAATTTTCGCAGAACTGTAGCTCACTTAGTTTTGAGTTTAGAAAAAAGTTTGTACTATGAAAGTTGTAGGAAATTTTGTCCTCTTTCAAATTGGAAAGAGAGTGTTTTTCGCTAGGACTCATCAGGAAAGAGTTATAGACGAAAAACTGAAAAAAGTATCAAAATTGTGATGTTTTATGGCCACAGAAAATTGTGCCGAGGGTGTTGGAGGTCGAAAACTTGGTTTCTGCATATTCTCACCAATATATACAAGATAAGAAAAAAAAATCTTCTAAGTGATTTAATGTTTATGAGACCCCCTTTTTACGACCCCGTTACTGGACTAAGAGGAGCACATGCTCCGGTGGCAATTTCCCTTAAACACCCATCTTCCCCCTTTTCTGCACCCACCTACATTGGCCCTTTACAAATTTTGTCTTTAAATTCTTTCAACGTTTTCGGTAAATTATTCACCATTTCTCTTGGTAACTCATTCCAATCCCTGACACCCTTACCTAAAAAGGAAAATCTTCCCACACCCTTGTGCCTGAAATCGAGTGCAAGCTAGTGGTCATGGTCAACTTTTCCCTTCCATGCACTACTTTTCATACCTACTCCAATATCTTTCCATGCCTCATCGCCAGTATACGCCCTGTACGCTCCCATGACCCTCCTCATCCTCCTCCTGTCTTGCAATGAATCCCATTTCAGCTCCTTTATCATATCCGTCACTGATTGCATTCTGCGATAATTTCCAGAAACAAATCTAGCAGCCCTTTTTTGCACCCTCTCCAACTCCTGTATTTGATACTCAAAATGTGGGTCCCATACTACACTACCATATTCCAGCAATGGTCTGACCAAAGTTTTGTAACCTAATTCATTTACTTCCTTCGTACATCCCCTCATCACTCTCTCCAACAAGTGCAGAATTTTGAAACCTTTTCCTACCACCAGTCCAATGTGTTCTGCCCAGTTTAGCTTCTTATAGATAGATAGTTATGTTCACTTTGATCCCATGCGAGAATAATCTCGGGGATATGGAACAGTACATACCCTTATTAGTAATGTCAATATTACTATATAATTGATAATATTATTATATATTGACAACAAGTTAGCAACAACCCATCTTGTAATCTACAAATACAATCCCGAGTTAATTAATACTTATTACGTGTAACAGTGTATACACTTGTTACCAGCATCTAATAACCAGTTATTTTCTTACCAACCAGTTACCATGATAAGTTTCACTGTAATATGTGACTGTAATGCCAAGATATTTATATTTCAAGTCTTCAATAAGCAATTCTTTCCCCACCTTATATTCAAAATGAACCTTTAGTTTTTTATTTGTGTATCTAATAAGCTAACTCTTGTTTGCATTTATCTTGATCCCATGTTTACCAACCCAACTAGATAGCCATGTTGCCTACTTGAAAACAAATTTCTGACATGGTTGCTAACAACCTCTCCATTAATTTACCTACCACTGATGTCAAGCTAATTGGCCTATAATTTTTGGCTCTATTTCTCACCCCTCCTTTATGCACCAGCACTACTATCACACTTTTCCAATCCTCTGGTAAGCAGCAAGTATCAAGACTCAATTCAAATAATATTACAAGATAAGGTACAATGTCACATCCTGCTATCTTTAAGACATCTGTAGTAATGTTATCTACACCAGTCCCTTTATGTTTTTTGAACTTTCTTAGTTCCTTCATGATATCCTCAGCATGAATTTCGAACTTTATGGTCTGCTCATTTCTAATTGTTTCGTTAAGCTCGTTATTCGATTCAGAACCACCTGCTTCTGATTCATTGTTCCTAATGCTCTCACTAAACCAGTTACTTAAAATCTCTGCCTTTTTCAAATCTCCTATAACTTCTTGTCCATCCTTATCTACAAGTGTCTCAACACCCTCCCTTCCTGTCAGTTTTCTAACATAGTTATAGAAATTTCTAGATGAATCAGTCAATGGTCCCTCTTCACTTGACAATACTCTTCATAAATCCATCTCCGTCTTAGCTATTATTAAATCCTTGTTTAATTGTTTTAAATATTCCCTACTAGACTGCTGTTTCTTAACTCTGTTATGTTTTCTTTTTACCAACCTCTTTAACATCCTCACCTCCTTGCTATAGTACACAGTTTCTATACTTCTTTTTATTTTCTGTTTTGGAATAAATTTTTCTTCCCCCTTTCCTATTATCTCCTTAAACTCTGCCAACCTTGATTCTACTGTACTTGTGCCTTCCCTCCATTTGCTGAAACTATCTCGGAAATATCGTTTCAAATTAGAAATCTGTGCCTTTTTATATTTGTATCTATTTCCCTATTTCCCCCTTCAATTTTGGCTTCTGATTCACTGAATCCTGTAATATCCATCAGAACTTCTTTATGATCACTTATTCCTTCGGTTACTTGAGCATAGACTTTAGGAATACCAGAAAGAAGTAAACTGAAGCATTTGAAATGTGGTCCTATAGAAGAATGCTGAAAATTAAGTGATAAAGTACAAAATGAGTGAGTTTTGGAAATGATGGGCAAGGAAAGAAGTTTGTGGAAGAGCCTTACAGGAAGAGATGGGATAGTAGGTCATATTTTGAGACATGCATGTTTGGTTAACTAGTTAGTGGAGGGAACAGTCAAAGGTAAGAACTGTAGAGGAAGGCAGAGATTAAAATATATGAAGCAGATAATTGAAGACGTGGGTTGTAAGGGGTATGTTGAGATGAAAAGTTTAGCACAAGATAGGAAGGGATTGAGGTTTGCATCAAACCAGTCAAGAGACAGATGACAGAAAAGAAAACTCGCCTGTTTCTGTACCCTCTTCTTCATTATAATTCCAACACCAGTAACTTCACTGACAGCTAATTATCCTGTGTTGCCCAGACCATAAATCACGTGCATCCTAATACTTAATCTCATTGGTAACAATCACATCTATCTTAAGTCATCCCATCCCCCTTTTTAAATTTTATAATCTGCCTGCCCTGTTATTCCTGAATTAATTAAAGAATCACCAATTAATGAGTTTGAAAGAATTTGAAAAGTTTAAGTTTTTGTACTACCAAAAATTGTTCCATTGCTGCATGGTCTTATTGTGGTTGCCTAACTAGCTCCTCCATATACCATATTGACCACTGTAATTACCTTTTCACTGAATTGACCAACACAGTCCATGTTCTGTGAGATATCATTAGACTCTCAACTGATTGTCCACACGTTTCTGCTCTAAAGGATTATTGTTTTCTCCTCTCACTATCTCCACCTGCTGATGTACCAATGTAAAATAATCTTATCAATTCAAATATTGACTAACCAGTCATGGCTCATTTGTTTGTAAACTCTTCTATTTCCACAAAACTTGGTGGTTTCACTACTTATATCAAATTGCTTAACTATAATCAACAACCCCTTTTAAAGTACATACTCCAAATCATATAGGCCTACATTTCAAACAATGAATCTAATATCATAATAGTTAATTTGTGGATCACACAGCCATTCTCTCTCGCTAAACTCTGCACTCACCTCCTTTAATGTAAATTTAAGTCTCCTTTCTAGCTAATTACTTCCACATTTTATTTGATATCAGTAGAGTTCCCAGATTTGTCCAATCTAGTTGATGTTGATTTGTCCATACACCATTTTTATTCATGCAATGAGAAACATGTACCAAGTTTCATATAATTTGTACCATCCATTTCCAGAATTAAAGCAAATGTGCCAAGAAAGGAGTGGGTTAAAGTTTATTTATCCATCCAAAAAGAGTCATGCATACCAAGCTTCATTGATTTCTGGTACTAAACTAACTGGTGATTTAGGAGCACAATTCTAAGAATGGAGTGGTTTGGATACTTTGAGATGGAATGTGTGGATTCTACAATAACCATGGTGCCACAATTTGAAGATGGATTCTTATGTAACTTGGTGAGACAAATTGAAATTAGAGATTGTTTTATATATATATATAAATATATATCTTGCCTAGTTCTGAAGATGTCATTTCTTAAATTTGGTGTGGTTAGGTTGAAATGTGGCCTGGATCAGAAGAAATATTTCGCCATAGCCAAATTCAATGATTGTTTCGTACTTAACTCAACGAAACAAATCGAAAATGCAGATTTTTGATATCTCACTTATTTCTCAAGATATTGAATCTCAAAAGTGAGGAGGTTAGGCTAAGATCTATCCTGGGCCAGAAAAAATTACCAAAACCACTATATCTACACAGTGGAAATGCACTATAAGAGTTTTTTCTACTTCCTTTCTTCCTAGTGGCTGTTCTTAGATTGAAATATAGCCTGAATTAGAAGAAAGATCATCAAAACCACAAGGATCTATAAATATAACTGATTTTTGACATACTATATCTAAAAAACTAAGAAAGATATCGAAACATTTTATTAAGAATACACAGCCTTTTAGTTTTAAATAATTAATAATTAATGTTTGTTTTATATTATTTCAATGGGAAGTGTTTATTGATATTCGAATCACTATTTTGTTTCTGATTAATGTAAACTGATTATATGTGTATGTTGTTAAAAGTGTTTTATATCGGGTTATTATTATGTCTTAAGTATTGTATCAAAGAATTCAAAGCAGCGTTATTACCAGATGAAAAGTACATGAAAATCTCTGGACAGTACAGGAGGAGGAAGATCTTTGAACGATAGAGAACAGATGAGAAGCAGAGATGGTAGGTACAACGGCGAAGTTTGGATGAAAGTATAATTGTATTGGTTAATGTAAAGAAGCAGCAATAAAAGTAAAAATGAAAGATGATATATATATAAAAATAATAATAATTTTACACGTGGCGACCGTGACAGGACACAGAGCTAATTATTTAGCTCGAAATAGAAGAATCCTGTAATCTTCGGATTGAAGCTAGAAGAGGTTAAAATTGTCATTTGAACATGGAAATAATAGAGGTATGTGATTTGTTTGGGAGGACGAAACAGTGGATGGATAAAATAGTTTCTCTGAGATGTAATGTGAAAGAAGTGGAAAAGTTTGATGTTGACGTAAATAATATTGAGAGGATGATCGCATATTTTAATTGGGAGTGTGAAGTGAATTTATTATACTCTGAAAAGTTAAGGAAGTATGGTATGGTGAAAAATATAGAACTGTGTAGAGACAAAGTAGGGTTAGAGTTGGATAAGTATCAAGAGAGTATGGAGAATTACTGTGGCAGATTGGATATGTCAAAAATCACTTCTGCCATATATGAAATCGATAATGAAGTACGGTTTATGAGTCTTAAATTAATGGAATATTGGAAAAATAGAAAAGATGTACAGCTAAGCGTTGAACGTGAGGATGATAAGCCAGATTATGACTATAATAACGTAGATGGATATACGGGGAAAGATATTGGTGGTTAAAATGTCCGTTACTAGTGATAGACACAAAAAAGTAATCTTGGAAGAAGTAACAGCATATTTTGATGAAGACTTTACGAGAAGAAAGTGTCAAGAGAAGTTGATTGAAGATAATAACAATCAAGCCGATCATCCTGTTGGAAATTCTGAAGGAGCGATTGACAAAGGAACAGAAGACACAACTGATCACTGGATTAAAGAAGTAAGAAGGGCGTGCGAAGACAAGTTAGGAATGAAAATTGAGGAGGATGAGAGAGAAGAAAACGGAGAAAATCGGCGAGATGACGATGAAGAAAACAATACAATGTGTGAGAATAGTGGACCAGTGAAATGGTGGGATTGTTTAGAACAGATACAAGAGATCAACGAGTTTAATAATGTTGAGAAGAGGAAGGCAGAGCAAAATGAGATAATTGGCCTTGCAAATATGAAAGAATGGGAAAACGGTGACCAGAAAATAGACCAAGAAACCAGGAGGAAGAGTGAAATGCTTTCTACTTTCACGGATAAGGATGAGGGAAATTATGAGTCGGAAACGGAAGATATGGACGAAATCATTGAAGATGGGGAAGATTGTAAAAATACGGAAGAAAATGAAAAAGAGACAAGCAAGGAAGAAGAGAAGGCAGCCTACGAACCTTCGAAAGATAGAATGGCGAGTAAGGAAGAATGTGGAGAAGAAGAGGAGGTGAAATGTTTTCTAATACGGAAGAAAGAGGACGGAAGATGTAAGGAAGATGAAGCTACCCAAGGGAAGGTGAAGATGAAGGGGAGAGGATGGTCATACCGTGAAGTGGAAGAGGACCTATTAGAAGAAGATGAAAAAGAAGATTGGAGTAAAGAGATAATGCAACCTTTGGTAGAGGTAGGAGTATTTGGAATACTGGAACGAGCATTAGTGGACACGGGAAGCGATGTGACTGCAATTTCTGAATCATTTTTTAACCAGTTAAAGAAAAGGGGAAAGATGACAGAAATGCCAGCAAGTAAAACACAAATTGTCGGTGCCACCGGAAAACTAAGCAAGCTAATTCGCCAACATGTATATGTGACCATGACGATTGGGAAGATGACAGTGGACCATGATATGCTAGTGATACCCGGGCTAAGTGTTAACTGGATCCTGGGGATGGATTGGTTGGGAAGGTATAAGGCAATAATTAACTTCAATGAAGAAAGGATGGAATTTGAGAATGGAGACGTGAAATACGCAGTGCCGTTTGAACGGAAAATAATTAAGAACAAAGAAAGAATGGAAAGACTGAAACTAATAGTAACGATTCAAAGAATTGATTGGGAAGCGGATGAAGAAGATGATGCCTTGTATGATCAGAGCCAGGAGGCGGGTCAACAAGAAATAGTAAAAATCGTGGATGCCATAAAACATATATCATACGGTCAAAAGCGGCAATTAGAGGAAATATTGATGGAAAACTCAACAGTGTTTTCCGATTGTCCAGGGCGTGTAAAGGGATTTGAATGCAAATTGAAGGTAAAAGATCATGAACCATTTTTTGTAAAACCTTATTCTGTACCATTGGCAAGCAGGAAAGCGGTGGAAGAGGAATTGGCAAGAATGCTTAAATTAGAGATAATCGAACGAAGTGATAGCAAATACAACAGCCCTTTAGTGGTGGTAGGTAAAAAGGATGGCAGTGTTAGACTGGTGTTGGATGCTCGAAGGTTGAATAAAATAGTGGATCGAGAAAGTGATAGGCCTGAAAATTTGGAGGAGTTACTGCAGAGGTTCTATGAGGTTAGGTACCTAACCAGTTTGGATTTAACTGCAGGGTATTGGCAGGTTCCTTTGGCCAAGGAGTCACGGCAATATACAGCATTCCTATACGGTGGTAAGTGTTACCAGTACTGTGTGGTTCCGTTTGGTCTGAACATGTCGGTGTCTGTGTTTATACAAGCCCTGGACAAGGTATTAGGCGATGAATTGTTGCGGAAGCTCACTATATATGTAGATGATATATTGATAAGTGCAAAAACTTGGGAAGAGCACTGCACACTACTGCAGGAGGTGTTGGTAGCATTGAAACTTGGAGGAATGAAGTTAAAGCTGTCAAAATCTGAGTTTGTAAAGGAAAAGATAAACTTTTTAGGACACATTGTCAGTGAGAAGGGAATAGCACCGGATCCTAGGAAGTTAGAAGCAGTAAAAAATTTTCCTACGCCAACTAGCCGAAAGCAATTGAAATCATTCCTGGGCCTTTGCGGGTTTTACCGGAAATTTGTTTCTGAGCAACTACTCAACGATCCAGCCCTAAATGTTTTGCTAAAGAAAAATGTTTCCTGGTTTTGGTCTCAAGAGTGTCAAAATAGTTTTGATAAGATTAAAAAGGAATTGGGAAAGGAAAAGATACTTTATCACCCAAATTTAGAACTACCCTTCTGTCTCACATCAGATGCAAGTGATTACGGTATTGGTGTGCAGTTATTTCAGGTAGTGAGAATGAATAGTGTGGAGGAAGTCAAGACGATTGCTTTTGCCAGCCGTGTATTAAATACCCATGAGAGGAACTATGGAATTTGCCAGAAGGAGGCATTGAGTATTGTGTGGGGTTTTAAGAAATTCAGATATTACCTATGGGGTCACAAGACCATAGTATACACTGATCAAAAAGCACTGAGTTTTTTGCAGGAGTGCAAATTGCTCCACCCGCGACTCACAAGATGGGCCCTATACTTACAACAGTTTGACTACGAAATAAAGTACATAAGAGGAGACGAAAATGTAGTGGCCGATGCGTTATCCCGTTTACCTTTAGGGAGCGAAGGAGATGAGGAGAAATCTACTAATATATTTAAAATGTACTATATGAAGGGTGTTGAATACGAAAAGGATGTCAAGGAGATATGTCAGAAGTTGAGGCGACTACAGAATGTCGACGAGTGTTTAGCTCTGGTAAAAACAGAACTGGGAAGAAAGTCAAATGATAAGTTGAGGAAATTTTACATGATATATGAAGGTATACTATTCAGGAGGAGAGCCGAAAATTCTGATGATTGGAAGATTTGTTGGCCAGAAGAACATACCGAGAAGATTATAGATTATACCCATCTAAGTCATGGGCATTATGGACCAAAAAAGTGCTTAGAAAAATTAAAGGAAATCGTGATCTTTAACAATATGGCGAGACAGGTTATATGCAGGATTGGTAAATGTGATAGATGTCAGAGAGTGAAAGATTCCACAATGGTTCAGAGGGGATTAATGAAGGCAATAATACCGTCTGGGGTATTGGACTTGGTGGCTGTTGATTTATATGGACCACTTCCCAAAGCAAAGGGTGGATTGGTGTACGTTTTTGTGGTTTTGGATGTGTTTTCCAAATATGTTAAGCTATATGGGATCCGAAAGGCGACGGGGAAGACATTAAGTAGCCGTTTGGAAAAAGATTATTTTGTGAATTGCGGAAAGCCACAACGCATATTGAGTGACAACGGTAGTCAATTCATCTCTAGGAATTGGACAGAGTGTCTGGACAATGCAGGAGTGAAACACATAAGGATTGCGGCTTATCACCCGGCGAGCAATCCAGCGGAGAGGGTAATGCGTGAGTTGGGTAGGTTGTGCCGAACATATTGCCATAAACAGCATTCGAGATGGGCAGAATACTTGAGTAAATTTGAAGACGTGATGAACAGTGTTGTACATACTGGGACTGGATTTACACCATATGAAATTATGTGGAATCGGAAACCAGACAACATTGTGACGAGCTTGGTAAAATTTCCGCCTAGAAAAGAAATGAATAAGCAGGAGCGCCTAACACTAGTGCACGAGAACCTGAGAAAGAGAGCGGAGGAGCGGAAGAGGATATACGATCGTCGTGCAAGAAATGATGAGTTTGAACTGGGTGAGCTAGTATTGGTGAAGTTTCATGGAAGATCTAGCAGCATTAATGCAGAAATTAAAAAGTTCTTTGACGTGTATGAAGGACCTTATATAGTTGTAGGGAGACCACATCAGCACGCATATTACCTCCAGTATCCTAAATCAGGAAAGATGTTAGGATTAAGAAATATATGTGATCTAAAGTTATACCGGGAGTAGGTAAAGGAAATGAATGAATGTAACTATATTTGAAAATATATATTTTGGTGAATGAAATTATATCACACAAAAATTTGACAAATTTTTGGTGACAAATTGGCCGAGGGGATGTGTAAGAATACACAGCCTTTTAGTTTTAAATAATTAATAATTAATGTTTGTTTTATATTATTTCAATGGGAAGTGTTTATTGATAGTGGTATTTTCAAATCACTATTTTGTTTCTGATTAATGTAAACTGATTATATGTGTATGTTGTTAAAAGTGTTTTATATCGGGTTATTATTATGTCTTAAGTATTGTATCAAAGAATTCAAAGCAGCGTTATTACCAGATGAAAAGTACATGAAAATCTCTGGACAGTACAGGAGGAGGAAGATCTTTGAACGATAGAGAACAGATGAGAAGCAGAGATGGTAGGTACAACGGCGAAGTTTGGATGAAAGTATAATTGTATTGGTTAATGTAAAGAAGCAGCAATAAAAGTAAAAATATGAAAGATGATATATATAAAAATAATAATAATTTTACAATATCGAAACATTTTATTCTTTATTTTCGATTTGTTTCGTCGAGTTCTATAAGAATTCATCAGATTGTGGCACCACGGTAATGATAGAACTGTCCGAAATGTCAATTTTAATTTTAGTCCAGGTTATATTTCAATGTAATTACATCTGCTAATGTTGCTGTTCGAAAATTGAAACACTGACTGCAGTAATACATACCACATACATATAAATCTATGTGGAATGTGTCTGTTTATTCCAGCATCAAACAGAAAATAAACATTTTGAATGGACTTTCAGAATTTGAAGGCTTGAGGTCAACGTTAAAATTTAACGTATGTTATGACACATTTATTTTATGAATAATCTAGCATTACCTGAAAACTGCTGAATCAATTTAGTCAGAGTTTTTACAGTATCAACCATTGATGTGTCTCATTACACAGACTCATCTGTCACTGGGGACTAAAGATTTTATTATTATGTTACTTCATCTGGCACTGGAGCATATAGTTAAAATATATATTCAGTACCTGTGCAGTTGAATATCAGGTATTCAGAATTGTATATCAAGTATTAAGAACTATGTGATATATATAAAATTCTTTACTTTCGATTTGTTTCAGGGAGCTACAAACTTGGCGCCATTTTATTGTGAACAGAAAGCCAAAGATGTTAGCCAGAGACATTGTAGTTGTGCTGTCATAGCTTGTGATCAAATAAAATCTCTGTTGTTTTTTCATTATTAGTTTCTTGCATTCATTATGGCCGCCTATGACATTTAAAAAATGAATATCCTGAATTAAAGGAAAGAATATTTCCAATTTTGTTTAGTGTACAAAATTGTTATTATTTTAAACTGATTTTATTGCTTTCATTAAGGCTACGATCAGTAACATTCTAGTCTTGTATTTATTGCAGATAATGCATCAAGTCTTTCCATCTTTGCTATTTGTCACCATATGTTTAGAATTTCATCTAATGTTCTGGCATTATTTAATATTGAAACATAAGATATACCAAATAATTCAATTTAGATTCTAAGCTTTAAATTTATGTAAACCCCATCGAAATCTGCTCAGTAGTTTCTGAGTTTTTCCTAGTTCAAATTTATCTGGTTTTTATTTTATAGATATAGATGGACAGACAGATAGAATAATATGGTTTAAGTCACTCTACTCTTCCATCCTGTCCAAGTCACCATGCAGTTGTTTACAGCCTTCTCTGATTTTTATACTATTATATATCATTATGACAGCTGTAAACAACCTAAACCTGATTTTTTTTTTTGGCTTCACGCCTCATCGATGTTGAGGTCAGAGGTGGGAAAGGACTGTGTACTTGGAATGGGAAGGAATCCAGCCATTGTCTTTTGAAGGAAATATCCCGCCATTCACCTAGAGTGATTTGTGGAAACCTTGGAAAACCCAAATCTGGATTCCCAGACAGGGATTCAAACCTGAATGTGAGGTCAGAGTATTACCGCTCACCCATCACACTCAGTGTGTAAAACATTTACACAATCACTCATTAGAGTACTAACGATCATAATACACTATCCTGTGGCATTTTCACTTCCACCTCTTTTGATACAGTATTTCCTATCTTTTAGATAATTATAATAATGAAACTGTCATTAAGCAATGAAAACAATAATTTTTTTTCCGTTGTCAGTCTTTCGACTGGTTTGATGCAATCATCCATACTTTCCTATCCTGTGCTAACCTCTTCATTTCTACATACCCCTTACAGCCATGTCCTCAATTATCTGTTTCATTTAATCTAATATCTGTCTTCCTCTACAGTTCTTACCTTCCACTGTTCCCTCCACTAACAAATTAACCAATCCAGCATGTCTCAAAATATACCTACCAGCCTGTCTCTTCTTTCCGTAAGCTTCTTCCACAATCTTCTTTTCTCACCCATCATTTCCAAAACTCGTTCATTTCTTACTTTATCTGTCCACTTAATTTTCAGCATTCTTCTGTAGCACCACATTTCAAATGCTTCAATTTTCTTTATTTCTGGTATTCTTAAAGTCCATGTTTCACTACCATAAAGTGCTGTGCTCCACACAAAGAGTTTTAAAAAGTTCTTTCTAATTCCTAGATCAATAATTGAAACTAAAAGATTTATCTTTTTCATGAAGGCTCTTTTTGCTAGTGCTATTCTGCTTTTAACATCATTCCTGCTTCAGCCATCGGTTGTAATTTTACTTCCCAAGTAACAGAATTCACTTACTTCTCCTATTGCATCTGATCCTATTCTGATATTTAATCTACTAGTATTGGTATCATTTCTGCTACATTTCATCACTTTTGTCTTGCTTTGATTTATATTCAGTCCAAAATCTTCCTTCAGTATTTTGTTCATGCCATTAAGTAACTTCTCAATATCCTCAGCCCTCTCTGCTAACAAGACAATGTCATCAGCAAATCGTAGCATACTGATTTTTTCTCCCTGAAAACTTATGCCACATGGAAATTTTTCTTTGACTTTCTTCATTGGTTCTTCTACATACAAGTTGAATATTAATGGGGATAGACTACAACCTTGTCTCACACCCTTTTTAACTGATGCATGTCTCACGTGATTCTCTACTTTTATAATAACCACTTGATTCTTATAGAGTTTATAGAGTATTCTTCTATCTCGATACTTTAGACCTGACTTCTTTAAAATTTTGAACATCTTGTCCCACCTAACATTATCAAAAGCTTTTTCTAAATCAACAAATGCCATAAAAGTATCTTTGTTTTTCTTGATCTGCCCTTCAAGTATTAATCTTAAAGACAGAATTGCTTCCCTTGTACCGCAACTTTCCTAAACCCAAACTGATCTTCACCTACTATCTCTTCTACTATCCTTTCCATCCTTCTGTATATTATTCTGGTCAGTAATTTTGAAGCATGTGATGTTAGACTAATGGTGCGGTAATTCTCACATTTGTCGGCTTGTGCTTTCTTTGGAAGTAAGAAGATGATATTTTTATTAAAATCAGTTGGAATTTCTCCTGTTTCATAACTTTTTGATATCAGCTTGAATAATCTTTCGATTCGAACAATATAGGGTAGGGAAAAATAACCTGTCACTTACCACACATAAAGGTAGGAGGGTCACACAAACACAAAAAAAAACACATTTTACAATATTTCAGTTGTTAATCTTATTCATGATGAAGGTGAGAAATATGGCAATGGGAAAGATATGTACACATCTAGACATATCACAGGAAATAAATCAAAGATGAAATAAGAGAAAAGGGTGGAGATTTCATCAGTGGGGGGAGGTGAAATTTGATCAATGATAACTGTGGGACAAAATAATCTCTGTGATGATCAATTGAGGTAATAAAAGAAAGTAATCAAAACTATAATTTCCAACAGTTATAAGAAAGAAAAGTAAATAGCTATATAAATAAAATGAGAATGATATAAAAATTATATATCACAAATAGTATATTGAAATTGTAAAAATGCAAGTTGATTGTAAATTGGTAAAATTGAAATGACAGGTTTACAGATGGGCACTTAGTGCAGCTTGAGGCCAGGTGTATGTCTGTTTTCTAGGATGTGCCATTAGGCTAGTTAACATCTATAGAATTCCAAAAAGGTAGTGGTGTCAGGAAAAACCCTGACAGCTCTAGTTGTAAATTGGTGATAAGATGTTTGGAATTATGTGAGCTTGCATGGATTGCCACAGAATGGTCTGGGTTGGAAGTATAAACTTTTTGAATTTGGCCATTCATCCTATAGAACAGAAGCTGAGTTGTGAGAAGCAGTGTAGTGAAGACAGGTAAGTTGGAAAATTAGGTGACTTGTGGTGCATGTGTCATGTCATATAATAGCAAAGGATTCCTTTGTGATAGGATTAAAGTAGGTAGTGGTGTCAGGATACATGCTGCATGTTCTGCGGTTGGTCTATTACAAGGAAAAAATCTATAGAGTAGTTTACAAGAGTGAAAAGCTAAGTGCTTATGGAACATGTAGTGGAACCACTTTGTGTTTCTTTCTAAGCAAGCATGGGAGTTTTGAAAATATTGGCGCTGGTTAGTGACGTCATTGGCACCATGTCCATGGCCACAGAAATATGAACTCCGGAGGGTGCATGGTGTGCTCAGCGGTAGGCACAAGGCGGGAAGTTGGCTGCCGAACATGGGGTAGTGCAGTTGGTGGAGAAGCATAGTCTGAATGTAAGAGAGGTATCCTTGTGAATGCGTGTAAAATTGTACAAATAGCTGAGCTATTTCAACTAGAGCCTGTAACTTTGCGATTATCAAAGTCTGATGAACATATTTGTAAAGTTGGCAATTGTGGCGAGACAGTATTAAGTCATGTATATTATGTGTTAATCTTAAAGTTGTCACGAAGCACTGTTAAGCGCAGAGATGCGTGAGGCAAAAAGTAATTGTTGAGTTAGTCTGCAACGGGTCCCCAAAGAAGTCAGTCATGAGTTTGGCCACTGCCGTAGTTCGTATTAAGTTGGCTGCGTGCCCTGTTTTATGGTAGAGTAGATGTAAAAGTAACAAAATGTTATATGCAAATCACTAAAAGAAAGTGTTTTGTGATTATTGACAAGCTGAGAGGAGTTCTGATGCAGTGTATAGACTAAGTGAACAAAAGCATGGTCAGAACCTGCAATTTGAAGAGATGAAGCACCATATCTTATACCTTTAAACGAGCAATTCTTGTATATATATATTTTGGATCTTGGGAACGGCACTAACAATTTGGATGAAACTTCATATTTAGATAACGTTTTGACTTTTAAGATTATCTAAATAAAGTTCATCCATGGGAAAAAAAAAAAAAACAATTTTACAAAATACAAACAATTTTTGCTCTTGGTATCTCGAAAATGGCTCGAAAAAGGCTCCAACACCATCTCGCGGGTGATTCAGGTACCAGGAAACTAATTAATATTTTTCTCTTTGGTTTCAACGAACTTATATATTTAAATTAATATTTCTTGTATGCTAGCTGATTCGAGGGAATACTAGCGCTGAATGTTTAATTGTAAAACATTTCAAAAGAAGATATTTAAAATGTGGCTTTGTCAGAAGTGATACTTATATTTACACAACTTCTTTGAAAAAAATATTGAAAAACTGGTTATCATTAATTACTACCAGTTGTATTTTAAAACATCTAAAATGAAGATATTTAAAATTTGGCTTTGTCAGAAGTGATACTTTATTTCAGTTATACTGTAGTCATTTCAAGAAAACCTAATAGAAAATCGTCTCAACCTAGTTACTCGTTGTTGTTGTTGTTGATGTTATTGGGGTTTTAGGGCACGTCAATGTCGGGGTTATTAGCACCCAAGTTACTTGAACTTCGCCCAGTGAAGACTCAATTGAAGAAAATCCTGACGATTATTCACGATATTTATTTAACCGACTGCAGTTCTTAAGTAAGTAGGAAGGAAATATATTGAATGTATAACAAATATGTAACCAGTGGGGAAAAAATGTGGTTACTGCACTAGATCTTAAAATATTCTGGCTACGATCTCGGGTTCAAATTCCGGTGGGAGCAAGAATGTTTAAGATATTTATTTAACCATATGAACTATGGTGGGGCGTTCTGTGGTTGGGATTCCTGGTTAAATTGTAAGTCCCGGAAAAAAAGGAACTGGCCGTCCTACCTCTGACAGACTTGCTTAATATGCTTCCTTCTATCCAATCTAATACTATCATATGAGCAACTTCTGAAAATAGATAAAATGGGTGCTGTACCACTTTCGGAACCTCGGCGAAATTAATAATAACCTGTTGAAATTTGGTTTAATTGCTTTGTCAACATGTCCTCTTCACATTTTGTGCTCTTGGTTAGTGGAAAAGTCACTACAAAAATAAAAATACCGAAATATGAGGCTGAGCAACTGCAAAATGCTATCAGCCCTGCAAAAATAACAAAAAAAATATCGGTACTGGGACCATATCAACCTAAACAGTTTTGTTGCGTCATAGATTTTGTTGTTAGGTTGAAATATAGCCTGGACCAAGAGAAAAATTTTACTCAATTTTGCATTCTGTGGCGTCCATAGGAAATGATGTATTTGTTTAAAATGGAAGCAATCTCTGACTGCTCGATTCTATATAAGATGGCAGGCATCATCGTATTACAACTCGGATAAAAATTGTCTATTCGTCAATTAAATGCGACTTTTTCCAACGGAGAAAAGCTGAAACGGCAAGAAAACATTACAAAAAAAGATTAAATCAAGATTTTAAGAGACTATCACTGATTTTTCATCGCTGATGGCATGCAACGGCTGTGCGACGCTGTCATATTTTGGCATTTTAAATTTCTGGAAAGTTTTCTGCAAAGCAAGAGTGCAAAATGCAAAGAGGACATAATGACGAAGCAATTAAAACAAATTTCAACAGGTTATACTACCAATAACGCATCAGTTCCGAAGGTGGCACAGTCCCCGATAAAATTAATTTCTCACAAACGTCTCTAAGGATTTGATGAAATCTTGCATACTGAACAGAAATCGAAAGATGCTGAGCAAACATCGGTCACCCAGGTACTAGCCTTTATCCGTGGTCAAAATGAATAAGTAGACTTATTAGTGGTGGTTGGATTGTACATACATCATCATCATCATCATCTAGGACAGCTTCCAGTCAATGGCCGGATATGCTGGGAACAAAAGCCTCGCTAGCGCTTCCTGTCTAACCACCATCTCTCTTCTTCCACTGACGCCCAATTTCCTCCTCTTTCCTCCACACATTTCTTAACACCTTTAATCCATCTGTCCCCCAGTCTTCCTCTAGGCCTCTTCCCTTTCAGCTCCATGATTGTACATACATACATTGTTAAATAAATCTGAAGTGATTTAGTAGAAATCGAACCTGCAATCTAGAAACAATCAAACCAAATATTATTGCCAACCACACCAACTCATTATCGCCTGCCAACTAAATCGCCAGATGGTGTTGGAAAAGTGCATAAGGAAGACCAATTAAAATAGTTTTCATGAAATCATCATCAAGGTTTTTCTGCTATACAGCAGGTCCACACACAGTGACAGCTCTCCATGCCTCCCTCTGTTCCACCATTCTCTTAGTTTCTATATATCCCCCATTTATCATTATATCATCCATCATTCTCATCCTTCGCCGACCTCTTCTCTCCATTTACAGTCCCCTCCAGAGCAGTCTTAAGCAGGCATTTGTTCCTCAGCACATGCCCAATCCAGTTCTTTTTTCTGTTAGTTATTGTTTTTATGAGTGACCTTTTCTCTCCTATTCGTTTCGGCACTTCCTCATTCCTTACTTTGTCCTCCCAACTTATTTTCTCCATCCTCCTCCATAACCACATTCCAAAAGCTTCCAACCTCTTTAGATCTTCTTTGCGTAGTGTCCATGTTTCTGCTCCATACAGTCCTATGCTTCATACAAAACATTTAGCTAATTTTTTCCTCAGGTTTTTGTCTAACCTTCCACATAGTAAATGTTTCTTTCTATTGAAAGCTTCCTTTGTCATTGCTATTCTAGTTTTTACCTCCTTCTTGCAGCTCATATCACCACTCACAATACTCCCGAGATATTTAAAGGACTCCACTTGTTCAATTATTTCTCCTTGCAGTGGTTCATAATTTCTTTCTTACTCTTTCCCACCATCATACATTTAGTTTTAGTCCTATTGATTCTCATTCCAAATTCCTCACACCCTTTGTCTAAAGTCAGGAAATGACTGCAATAATAATATAGTCATATTTAGTACTTCTGAATATTCTCAGTTGGAAACTGAGTGGCAGCCGTTCGAGTGAATCTGTAGCTTTAAAAGGAACTTGCGATAAGAATTTAGACCCATGAGACCACAACAAACAAGGTATTGTTCAGATTAAGATGTCTGCTAAAGCAAGGGATAAAGGGGGAGGGGAGCAGTGGGTAGGGTTTTGACAGGTTTTGTTTATGAGGACACGCATTTCAGGGAAGGATTGTATAAAGTCATGCCTACGGCAAAGGATCTGGTTGATGGATTCCAGGCCAGATTAATATTGGTCTGCGTTCAGTTTTAGAAGGTGCAGCATGGGAGTTGTGGGTGGTAGCATGAGACCAGCAAGGCACCGTTCTATCTACTACAATGGTTTTTACCATAACTAACACTATTTTTTGGCTCTCTTTGTCAAATTCTTTCGAGAGATCCAGTGCTACAATAACAATGTGACCCCTCTTGTCCATTTCATCCTAAATTTCTTACCTATAGCCCACTAATTGAGAATCACTCAAATGATCTTGTCTAAAGGCATGTTGTTGATTTGAAAACTAATTTCTTATCTCACACACATTTCTTTTTGTTGATATATATCAATCTCTCCGTCAATTTATGTACCACTAATTTTTAACCCTACATGCCTCTCATTATGGGACTGATACTCCAATCACACCTTTCCAGTCCTCTTTTTTGCAACCCTCTGACAAGCAGAACATCTTCAGACTCAACATAAATAGCAAAGGATAAAGAAAACGACTCATCACTCACCAAAGTTGAAGGCTGAGATGAGTGAATAACATACGTGACCAACAAAAACATATTAAATATTTCATTTTTAGACCTTATTCACCTCATTCACATGAATAAGGTACAGAATTGAATTATTGTATTTGTTTTTGTTCGTCAAATATGATTTTTCCTCTTCTCAGCCTTTAACTTTGGTGAGTGATGGTCATTTTCCCTATCCTTTGTTATTTATATTGCCTAAAAGCCATTTCCCCTTTCCTTAGTATCATTACAGACTAAACATAAATAAGATTTCAAGGTAGGTAATAATGCTGTACAATGTTAGCTTTCATACATCAGTAGTCATAATATCTTCACCAGTCCATTTACTTTTTTTTTTTAGCATTGATAGTTCCTTCGAAACTTCAAGATCTATTTCATATTCATAAACCCCTCTTTAGCTTTGCACTTTTTGCTATTAATTTTTTGTTTGGTTGTTTGAAGTGTTTCTTACTGCCTTGCTATCTCTTAGCACTGTTGTTTTTTCTTTCTGTCAACCACTTTAATCTCCTAACCCCCCTCTTATGGTATATAAATTCTGAAATTCTCTTTATTTTCTGTTTTGGAATAAACATTTCTTCCAAACTTCTTATCATCTCCTTGAAGTGTTCCCATTTTGTCTCCAATGTACTTTTTGCCTTACTTCCACACATTTCTCCTGAAATATCTCTTCAGTTCTGAAATGTATGCCTTGTTATAATTATATTTTGACCACTGATCTATTGAACCCTCAAACATCCATAAGAACTGCTTCATGATGAGTTATTCCCTTAGTTACTTGGGACCACACAAGATTATCATCAGGCTTTATTAGGAAAATATCCACTATGTTTGGTCCCCTTGCACTCTGCACTAGTATTTGTGTAATGCCTCTTGCCCCTATTTTTGTATTTATAATTATTTGTTTTGTGGTGTTATTAATCTTATTTCCTTCCTTACCATTAGGCTAAGCATTAAGAAAATTCTATGGTTGTATTAGAAAACTGAGGAAAATCAGGCAACTATGAATAAGGTATGAAAAAAAGTTGGATATATTAATCAAATGGTTTAATTTGATGATTAGAGACTGCAATGGAACAGTAGGTTGAAATCAGATCAGAGGTAGAAAAGAGTAGAGAACTAGGTGGACTAAAAAAGCATAAATCAGCTAGTATGCATAATATTACTATAGATGTATTTATGATTGAAAGATAGCAATGGTACCATACACTGCTATATTATTTCAATTGAGTCTGAAAATGGGCCTCAAGCCAAATGGCTAAATAGGTGTAACAGTAGTACACAGGCAGTAAAATAAATGTTTAATTTTTTAATTTAATTTAACAGCAATTGGTCCATACTCATTTACTCTCTCATTTCTGATTTGGATTTTAATCTTAAATTTTTTCAGTGCAGTTTTGAAACAAAGTTAAAATATTTTTGCATATGATAAACTCAATGGGGCAGATGGTTGAGAGAGTTTCCTAAGGCCTGAAGGCAATGAGGAGATGTACTATTGAAGAGAGGGAACTGGCATACAAAACTTTGGACAGACCACTGCTTAAGTATGGTAGGTTAGTACTGGACCTGCTCATGGAGCGAGGCTTGCCCCACCCTGGCTCCCTCCCTCATGCAGTTGATTTGAAAAATATATCAAAATAAAAATTTCCACTTTTGATATTTAATTTACTTTTTAAAATTGATGCACAGGGCATTAGGCCATGGTCTGAGTTGTTGTGTGTTTTCATCAGAGTTAGCAGATACTACAAAATAATAAAAAAAAGAAATTGATTTAAAATTTAGCCAGAACCCTCAGGCTTAAATAATTTAATTGAGTGTATATTTATTTATTTATGTTCAAGTAAAACCATTTTTTATTAAGTTACCTTATTTTTGCACCCCCACCCCCACCCCCAAAGATAATACTATGGCCTTGGACTTACATTATGAGTACCAAATACTGGAGTTGGACAAAGGGTGGCCGCTAGTTTTGTTTGCACAAATTACTGTAGGACACAATTACGGGTAGTTACTATATAGGAGCTCACTCAGTTGGTAGTCACTGGAAGACAGGGTATGTATAAGGGATATATTGGCGATGAGATCTGGATGGATAATGGAAGAACAATTATGATTATTGCTTTAAAGGAATGAAATGATCACTACCATTAACCAACTCTTGATTTCAGATATAAGAAAGTGGACAAATTTTCTTCATATGTAAGGGAGTTCACAATCAGCTGCAAAGGTATATGATAATAACTTGTTTGAAACAGAGCATATTTTTATTTTATTTTTTTATTTGATGTCTTTCCCCAAGAAGCAAAATGTAAGCTACAGAAACTGGGAAGTTCAAGTCCAAAAAAGATGAGAATTGCAGAGGACTTTTCATTTTGGTATTAGAATTGAGACAGTTATATACTGTTTATGATTGAAAATGTATCAAAATTATTACTCACAGGTTGGATAAATGATTTTTAGAAATTATATACAAATATCAAAATTTACAAGTCTTTGTTAACTATATTAAAAATCCAGTGTTGAATATAAAAAATATGTGATTAAAATAGAAATATTTGGAGTTTTTGAATGCTAACCTGTAGTTATTATTATTAATTAATTTCAATAGAGCATATGCAGGGCGGGGGTAAGCGGGTGAAATGTACCCGGGCCCGCCCAGCTGATGGGGGGCCCAATCACTGGCCCACTCGACAAGTTGTAGAGCTAAAAAAAAAGAATTTGGATACAAAACACTGGTTTAGAATATTGCTTTAGCATGATGGGGTGGTGGAGAACTCATATTAAGGGTGTTAAAGATAGCAATTAGAGTGGCACAATGCAGGATACATAGGATAGTGTGTTCATGTAAGTTATGGTGGAACACAATCAGTAACTGATACCTCAAAAGATTAGAAGGCTTTGGATGATAACAGAGGCAGGCGAAGAGAATGCTTGGAGTATATGAGACAAAAGTGAGTGATCAAACCTAGATGGATTTTGGTGGATGAATTGGGAGTCATTGTCAAATGGAAGAGATGAACATCATTATAAGTCTGCATTTCATTTCAGAAATAAGGAAGCGGGAAAAATTCTTTTGCCCTTAAAAGAGTCAGAGACAGGAACATATTACAAAGAAATATGGTGAGCAATTTATCTCAAGCACTGATATAATTTAAGGGAAAAATTTAGTAAGTTCATCAGAAATGGTTAGAGGAATCTTCAACCAGTTCATGTTTTCCCACACAATTAATGTTTAATAATAATCAAAAATACAATTTCAGTATACAATCATTCATAAAAAGCAACTGACTTTTGCACATAGGGAAAGTGAATTCTTGAATACAAGCTCCTTTTTTTTGCTGGGAGCTTAGTACAAACTTGGGAAGTGAATCGAATCCAAATACAATACATACCTGACAATGTAAGGGATAAGGAACTTCACAAATGCTGGACAAAAGATAATTTTAATATATGGTCATGAAATGTAAAAACAAAATCTAAAGAGTACTGTCAAGAGAAGTGCTTCCCCAAGTATCGAGATTGCTGGAGGATTTGGTCTGCTGTTAGTAGCACTGGGTATTGTGTGCTATTTTTTTTTTACACAAAATTGAAATCCATGTCCTGTTGCCTAATACGCAAAAGCTTTCTTGAAGAAGAAAAAATGATCTTTTTTTATCTGTTGGCCTGTAAATCCTTCTAATTTGAATACACTAAAGCATATGTGGGTGCTGATTAAGAAGGAGGTATACAAGGAGATGATAAATGTGAAAACACAACTGTTAGAAACAAATATTCACATAACCCATAGATTCAAGAGACGGTCCAAGCATGTTAAAGTGAAAACAGGCATTAAATGATACTTCATGTGAGCAATGTAATTTTGTTACTTTTCCTTATTAAAAGGAAAAAGAAGGACAATGTGCTAATGTGATAATGAAAGAATTGCTTGCTGAAGACTTGAAATGTAAATATCTTGGCATTACTTTTGATAACAAGCATAAACTGGGCTGGACACATTGGACAGGTGGTAGGAAAAGGTTTCAAAGTTCTGCACTTGTTGGAGAGAGTGATGAGGGGATGTACGAGAGAAGTAAAGGAATTGGGTTACAAAACTTTGGTGAGACCATTGCTCGAATATGGTACTGTAGTATGGGACCCTCATTTTACGTATCAAATACAGGAGTTGGAGAGGGTGCAAAGAAGGGCTGCTAGATTTGTTTCTGGAAATTATCACAGAATGCAATCAGTGACGGATATGATAAAGGAGCTGGAATGGGATTCATTGCAAGACAGGAGGAGGATGAGGAGGGTCATAGGAGTGTACAGGGCATATACTTGCGATGAGGCATGGAAAGATATTGCGATAGGTATGAAAAGTAGTGCATGGAAGGGAAAAGATGACCATGACCACAAGCTGGCACTCGTTCAGGCACAAGGGTGTGGGTAGATTCTCTTTTTTAGGTAAGGGTGTCAGGGATTGGAATGAGTTACCAAGAGAAATGATGAATAATTTACCGAAAACTATGAAAGAATTTAAAGATAATATTTGTAGAGGGCAAATGTAGGTGGGTGGAGGATAGGGGGATGCTGGGTGTGTAGTGAAATTGCCACCAGAGCCTGTGCTCCATTGCAATTAAAATTAAATTAAAAAAAATAAATTAAAACACACACAAAACTTTTATTATTTATTGCTGATAGCCAAAGAAGATATTTGTTTAATATGGACTGTAATAATAATAAAAATTTAGATTTTTTCCTTCTCTCAACAATACATTGAGAATTAATGATACATCTAATAATTTGGCTTGAGATTGTACACTAATTCATACTGTCCACATTTAGTTGATAATAGTTGTTAGTTTGCAGTCAGAAGTTAATTTATTTATGGTTGACATAATGCTATATTATATTATTACAAAGACTATGTGCAGCTACAGAGGGATCTGAAAAAGATATCCAATTGAGTTTGACATCATGAAATGAGAATAAACACCTAAGTCAAATTACTATGTACGGATAATGAAAACAAAGAAACAGCCATCGGGCACTAAAAATAAGATAGGATAGGGAAAAATAACCCGGCACTTACCACAGAGGAAAGCAGGAGGTCGATATGAACACATAAAATGCACAATATTTCGGTGGGAATCTTTATTAATGTGCGAGGAGAAACATATGGCAGGGGGAAAGATGTGATCACAACCCGAACCACCACATTCTCTATCTAATAAGGAAGCAGAAATTTTCAAACACTTTATTGTGAATGGAAAGGTAAACTTAGATAAGTGGTGAGGAAAAGTGTAAGGAGGCAAAGATGTTAATTGTCTTCCAAATAATATCTAATATTCTCAGGTTACAGAGGGAGTTATGAAACAGTGGTGAAGAACGTTAAAAAATTAAAAAAAAAAAAAATCGGTGATCTAGAAAGAAGTTGAATATGGGTATAAATATAAGAAGGTATGTGTTATGGAACTTAAAATATACTTCAAGGAAAGATTCAGTATGTAATCATAGGCTTCCATAGCCAGAGTCAATAGTCTCTCGACTGTCTGTATCATGCAGCATCATGGCCAAAACATTTTGCTTTTTTACACATACACACACAAACAAACAAACATAGTGACATGGTGTCACCCAGACGGTCAGCAGATGAATGTTTCAATATGTTGTAGGAGGATAATATTAAAGTGGAAATAGTTCAAACAGATGATACAAATTTTAATATGTACATACTCTAGTAGTTTGGAAGAAAGAGAGTATAAGAAAATAATGCAGCATGAGGGCAGTAAGGAATATATGAAAAAATAGTACAATGAATTAGTACCACCAAAGAGTTGAAGCTATATTCATGAAGAATATTGTGGGTGGAGTGGACCATTGGATGATGCAATTAGAAATTTCTATTACTACGTATTTTCTTTGCCTAGTGACAGTTTCATTGCCACATTACCCAATTATTACTGTGTTAGGAAATAGATAGGATTAAGACATGTTTTAATAGGAATGACTAAGAACTACTAAAAAACAGGAGAGATGGAAATAATAAGCAACTACTTGATGAGATTAACGAAGACTGTCGCACAGTAAGAGAAGCATAAACATCAGTGAACAGCTATCTATGTTTTACCGGTCCAAATATGTCTTGAACTTCGTCATATTTCTCCACACATAACATCCAATACCTCATTCTTTCTATATCCCACAGATTTTTTCACTTCTTTGCAGCAACTTGTGTAATAGTTTCTATACTATTTTTTTGTTTTAAGACTATCTATATAGAACTGAGCAGAATAGGTAATTAAAAATAAATCTTGAGGATATTATGAAAGAGCAAAATAGGTTAAAAAGCATAAAGAAGCCAATATGTTTAGCAATGCTACAGAGCTATTAAAGGGGCAAAAAGCAGGGAAATTACTACTGAAGCATATGGTCTATTGCAATTAAATTAAATTAAATTAGGGTAGACACAAGATTGCATCATACCTAAAAATATTATATAGACTGCTGACTACATACATACCAGAGAACTGGAAATGGGTCACAATTGTGTGTGATGATAAAGGAAGGGAGACAAATATGGCTGAAAACTACAGTCTCATCAGTTTGTCCACACTGATAGGAAAGTGAATGGTGATCTAAATATCAAGCACATCTGTGATTTTTAATTCAGTAACTTGGATTTAGGATAGGTTATTTACATGAATCTCTGCAAGCTGATGTGCAAGCTATTTTAGACAAAACAGACAATGGCGGCACAGCTGAAAGTATAAAACCGTGTGCTCATGAGAATTTGACAAAATAAACAATTAAATGGTGTTGAATGATGTTAAAACTACTGGAATAAATCAGAATGTGTCTTTCTGGATAAAGGATGTATTGGACATGTGGTATGAAAAGTTTTCAAAATTGTGCATTTACTGGAGGGTGATCAGAGGATGCACCAGAGAAGTGGATAGGCAATAACTTGAGTACGGTAGGGTAGTATGCAACCCACATTGTGGGTAACAAGTTGCAATAGATTGAGGAGGTACAAAGGAGGATAACTAGATTTATTTATGGAAATTACTAAATAATACAATCAGTAACTGATATGATAAAAGAGTTTTGTTAGTAGTCATTGGAAGACAGGAGATGGATAAAGAGAATTCTTGGAGTGTATACATTACATATGGGGGATGAGCCCTAGATGGACATCGGTAGGAGATTTAAGAGTAGTACATGAAAGGGAAGATATGGCTACACTCATAAACTGGTACTTAATTTCAGACCAAAGGAGAGGGAAAATTTTCTTTCATAGGTAAGGGAGTAGAGACTGAGGGAAATTCTGAACAATTTACCAAAAATACAATGAAAGAATTTTTTCATGAAACACAAAAGCAGGAACATTACCACAGGGATAGTAGCTCAACTGCAATTGAATTAAATAAATTAAGTTATATGTAAGAGGCATAAAGCAAAGAGTCAAGGTATGAAATGCATTATCAGAAGAGGTGGAAATGCGAACATGTATGCCAGAGTGTATTATATTTGGACCTGTTCAATTCATTATTATATAAAAAAAAATCTGTAATTGCTTTACACCCAGAAATGTGGCGCTGTTGAAGATAACTGAATACTGTGTTAACATGATTAAAACAAAAGAGGGTTGTGAAGGAGAAATAGTTTCTGGTAGGAAATGTTAAATGGAATATGAAAAAAGAAAAAGAAAATGCTAACAGGCATAAAGAAAAAAAATTAAGCTTTTGTATGAAGAAGAATTTATTTTAGATTATTATTATTATTTCGTATCAGATACATACAGTTACACAATCACAAACTTCAAATTATATTGGACCAGAACTTGGACACTTCCAGTGCATTTTCTGAGGCCTCATACAGATTAGCCGCCAAGCAGGATGCTGGACACAGTCGACACTGGAGCATGTGCTGAACAGTCTGGTCTACCCCACAGTCACACTTGATATCATTGATCTCAGCAGAGCCCCATCTTGCTAAGTTCATCTGCCCACTCCTAATCTTAGCCTATTCAAAGACTTCCACATCAACCATCCCTTGTCATAGCCAGGTGGCAAAGATTCAGACACCTTTCCCCAGCCATGTGCAAGGGGAGCCTTAGCTTCCCATAGTTCGTCAGTTGTCATTGTAAGTTCCTGAGATATTCTTGGGAAACTTTGCCTGTGAGTGATATGCCCATATAGTGGATGAATTTTTCATGGTTCTCTTTCCTTGTTCACTGCTATTTCCCTTCGAACAGAAGGTGGTGCTATTCCTGCGAGGCGGTGGAGCCATTCGACTGGAGTTGATTTTAAGCAGCCTGTTATGATTCTGCACGTGGCATTAAGTGCAATGTCTACTTGTTTGGCATGGGTTGAACTGTGCCATACAGGACAGGCATACTCTGCAGCTGAATAACATAGTGCTAAGACAGAAGTTCGAATTGTTTCAGGTTGGCTGCCCCACTGCAATCCAGCCAGTTTTCTTATGAGATTGTTCCTACTGGAAACTTTCAGCTTGGAGTTCATGCAATGTTTCCTGAATGTGAGTGATCTGTCAAGGGTCACTCCTAGATAATTTGGAGTGTTGCAGTGTTCTAGTTTGACCCCCGATCATGTTACCTTTAACCTACGAGTTGCTTCTTTATTCCTTAAATGAAAAACACATACTTGTGTCTTCTTAGGATTTGGTTTAAGCTGGTTCATGCTATAATACCTTGACAAATCTTCCAGATCATTAGGGAGGGTGCTCTCCACTGATTCAAATTCTTTGCTCTGTGAGACCAGAGTAAGATCATCAGCATACACGAAACTCCTGCATTTGGGCGGTATAGGATGATCATTGGTATATATGTTAAACAATAATGGGGCTACTACACTTCCTTGGGGTAAACCATTCTTCTGTGACCTCCAATGGCTACGATGTCCTTTGAAGTCAACAAAGAATCTGTGGTTCTGCAGAAGAGTAGCAATGAACTTACTAAGACTGAAATTCCTGGTCAGGTTGTAGAACTTGACTAGTAGTAGCTGATGGTTGACGGTGTCATACACTGCTGACAAATCAACAAATACCACCCCTGTTACCGCACGAGCTTCAAATCCATCTTCTATAAACTGCTTGATATTTAGTAGTTGTCCTGTGCAACTTTTACCCGGGTGGAATCCAGCTTGTTCAGGAATAAGCAAAGGATCAACTACAGGCAACAGCCAGTTTAAGATCATTCTTTCAAGCAGTTTGTAGAGGTGACATAAAAGTGCAACTGGTCTAAAATTCTTTGGACTGTTTCCTTCTTTGTGAGGTTTAAGCAAGGCAATCACTCGGCCCCTCTGCCATATCTTTGGAATTTGACATCTACTCATACAGTTGTTAAAGAGCTGAAGCATCCACTTCTTTGTTGTTACACCAAAGTGCTTAATTTGTTCTGTCCTAATGTCATCCAGGCCTGCCGATTTTCCATTTTTTTTATTTCGTATAGCCTTATCTAATTCTTCCATGCTGAATGGTATTGTGAGGTCATTATTCTCCTCTTGGCCTTCTTTCTGCAGTTTGGGTATTTTGGACTTGTGATTAGCTTTCCCATTTAATAGCAGTTGGTGTGCTATTTGGTTGGCAGTAACATTATAATGAACATTGGTCTTAGTTGGATCATTGTTTAGATGCTTCAGTAGTCTCCATGCTTTACAGCTGTCTCTTGCGAAATCTAAATCATCAAAAGTTTTAATCCACTTTTTCCACTTTGTCTCTTTAATAATGGAAATAAGTTTGTTTCCTGCTTCCACTGTTGCTTTACCAAAAGGATCTTCTGAAAATAAATTGTTGTATTCTTTAAGTAGAGCAGCTTGATCTGATGTGAGAAAGGGAATGTAAGATGTCCAACAACCACGAGGAATAGACATTCTGGAACATCTCTTTACAGCCATAGCATTCTGGTGTTGGTTCTAATGCAAGATCTTCGGAATCCAATAGTTCTGAGAATTCAGACCAATTTGCCTTTTTGAGGTTGTATCTTCTACGGAAAGGTCTAACTTCGGCATATATTTGACATATTATTGGTCTATGCTGTGAGTTGGGTATTGGGGAACAGATAGATTTAACACACTGGTGGCTAATACTGCTACTACTGAATATGAGGTCAGGGTTAAAACCACACCTCTACCGACCACTGTTGAAAGATGCAGGTAGTTTTGCATCATGGACTAGATAGAGGTGATTTATTTCAGCCCATTCTTGTACTGCAGCCCCATTCTTATCTTCATGGTCATAGCCCCAAACATTGCTATGACTGTTGAAATCACCGATCACAATCTGTATGTTTTTATTATGGAAATTAGATGGTTTGTTTACAGTGAATACAGTACCAGGTGGTTTATAAAAAGACAAAATGGTACAGTTCATCATTTCTAGAGTGAGAATTTCGATTTCATTTTGTTCCGTGAATGCAGTAGACATTACTTGTACATCTGGACGTACAAAGATTGCACTTCCATCTTGAAACATTTATTTTAGAAGACATACCGTATTGATAGCTAATGCAGTTAGGAGATTGCATTGGGTAGTTGTTAACTTGAAATTTCACGTTCCTCATCTATTGGAGTGTTTGATGAAGGCATGTGCCAGGGAAGTTAAAAAAATAACAATGGAGATTTGTGAAAGAATAGAGAATTAATGATAGAGACAATGAAAAAGATAGAGCACCTAACTGGAAAAAACATGGTTGGAACCAGACCTATGTTAAATTGATAGACAAAAAACTAAGAGCATCATGAAGGTTGAGCACTAGTAAGAATGGAAAATACAGGGGGAAATTCATCGTAGAAGCAGTTGTGTAGTGTAGGTTACTGCCACCAAGAGCACATGCCAAATTTTTCAACACACTTCCTCTCCCCCTCCCCCCCCTTACATAATGTGACAGATCTATGAATATTCTGAGCTAGTGCAAAAACTTGATATTACCACTGCCCCTAAAGCATGCTGCTGCTCCTAAATAATGCCACTCAGTTTTTTTTTTTTTTTAAAAAAAAAGGAGGTTACTACCATTTTCTGCCCCTTCATACTTGATTTTGTCACTCCAAAAAGTGCTGTCCATCCCCTCCATGCAGTATTCCACTGAGTAGAAGGAAAGAGAACATCTAAACTATCAGAAACAAAGTAAGGTAGTGTGACTGAGAAACATTACACGAAATAGGTGGATTTTAAGAAAAACAATTCCAGGAGTTTTTATTAAGACATTAAAATAAGAAAAATTACGAAACTGGTCACCAATTCAAACCTCATCATCATCAGATTTAAAGTTCCTGCATGTTACCCCTCCTTTTAGAACTGTCTTGCACCTTTTACCCAATTCTGGTTGTCTTATATATATTCTTCCCTATGGCATTTATTTGAATGAATTTTGGGGTGTCAATTCTCATTCATTCTGTTGATATTCTCCTTTCATTTTTAATTTAATTTAATTGCAATGGAGCACAGGCTCCGGTGGCAATTTTTTTGCTATACTCTTTTATTTTTCTGTATTGAGAGCTGGTATTCATAATTCCTCACTTTGATCATTATTATATGTACTACCTTATTTTGTATATCATTCTACATGTCTTAAACATTTCACCTCTGCACTTTGAATCCTTTTTTTGTTATTATCTATATTTTTCTTTCACATAGGATTGCTGGTATTGACATTACTTTGTAAAATTTTAACACTGTTTGCTTCCTTACTTTTCTTCCATTAATTTCTTCATTCATCATGTTAAATCTTTGAATTTACTATTCTGTTGAATAACAAATTCATCAAAATGTGAGGTATTGCATTCTTGGTTTTAACTTTTTTCACTCTTTTGTACCACTGCACCTCATCAACATCAAGATTATTACAGGCAATATGGTCTGGGCGCAAGGAACAGTAAGGAATTCTGTAATGAACTTTTTAATTGAAGTGACCATCCTGGTATTCACCTGGAGTGATTTTTTAAAATCTGGAAAATAGGATGGAAATTTGAACCCGCCCTCCCAAATATGAAGTCAAAGCATAGGATTATCATTTGTTCAACTGCTTTGTCATTGATTATAATTTCTGATCTGTTTTCCCCATATAATCTCCTTTGTCTTCCATTTGTGTGTAATACATGCAGTGTCAGAAATAGGGGAGGGGAGAGGGTGTCAAACTCCAGGTGGCAACAGGAGGGCAGAAAAATCATATTTGAAGGGTTGCACTTTATGTTGTTAGGACCTTTTTTTATCAACAATAAGTGACAAAACGGGATGAAAAATAATGTACGAAGAAGAAGAAGATTAATATTTCATGTCAGACACCTCTCTTCCACTGTTTGTTAATCAATATTGTCAAACCAGCTGAAGTTCTCATTTATTTTTGTTTTTGCTCTTATAGAAGTGGAAGAGTTGTCTGCTGACAAGATTGCTTAGAAATAGGTGCAGTGTGATTTCTCAATGGGTACCCCTCTCTTTCCCTGACCAAACTAAGGTGTTTTGGGCCATACCACCTTTGGTTCCCATGATCTATAAACAAGAACAAAGATAGAGATGGTAAAGGTTAACGGAATAATCTTATAACTACTAGCTATCTACTTTATGAAATGTTATTCTACCACCAGAACCACCTGCACTTCAAGAACTATAGCAACAAGCTACCAGAAACGGATGGAACAGTAACAGAATAGTAGAGATTTTAGTACAAGAATCAATCACCACAGATGTTTGGTCAAGAATAAAACTCCAATACAGTAGAAAATGAGCACTACTTCATCCTACCCCCCCCCCCCAAAAAACAAACACCTGAGATAAATCAGACATAAATAACTACACAGGTATTTCTATACTCTCAGTGACTTCCAAGACATTATCAAATTCACAATTAAATGGAGCAGAGAAACAAGCATGAAAACACATAGAATATCAAAGACAACATGTCAAATGAAACAGTAATAAATGCACTGATAAAAGTTATCATTTATATTTTTCCTCAGTTACATTGCTCTTCATGCATGTATCTTCTGTGTTTCAAACATTTTCAAAGAATACATAAGTACAGTAAATCTTCTTTTGTCAGTGTAGTTTTATAACATCTTATCTATTTTGGAAAGTAACTGACAATCTGATATCCAGTTCGCACAATGTCTTACAAAATTCTCCTGATATAATATTCTCTCACATTTTTTATCCATGACTATACACTTTGTGATGATCACATACATGGTATATACCAAAAGTAGTAGGACTGATTTAAAAAAAAAAAATTATTGAAGATATCTTTACAATGCCTTAAACTTCTTCGAAATAGTACCCTTAGGCAGCTACACGCCAAAAATTACGCTGCTGCCATTGGCCATACGCCTTCTAGAAGTCAGTTTCAGGGACGCTGTTGAGAGCCCTCGTCGATGCTGCTTCAACGTCCTGGATTGAGTCAAACCGCCGTTCCTTCAGCTGCTTTTTCATCCATGTGACTAAGAAAAGTCAGATGGAGCCAAATCAGGACTGTAGGCGGGGTGCAGCAACGTGGCAATGTCAATTCGGGCTAACAGTTGGCTCATCACGGCGCGCCTTGGCACGGCGCATTGTCGTGATGCAGAGTCCAGTTGGCGGAGATGACTGGTCAGACACGATTCACTCGGTCTCACAGGCAGGCTGACACTTGCACGCAAAAGTTCGAACTGGCAGTTTCCCCACGGGAAACGAACTCCTTATGAATCACCCCGCGACAGTAAAAAAACACGATCAGCATTGTCTTGATCTTTGATTTGCTCATGCGAGCCTTCATTGGACGCGAGGACGTGGGAGGCATCTGTTGGCCTGATTCAGCGTTGCCACACCCCGCCTACAGTCCCAATCTTGCTCCAACTGATTTTTTTTTTTATTCCCACGGATGAAAATGCAGCTGAAGGAACACCGGTTTGACTCAATACAGGACGTTGAAGCAGCATCGACGAGGGCTCTCAACAGCATCCTCGAATCTGACTTCCAGAAGGCGTATGGCCAAGGGCAGTAGCATAATTTTTGGTTTGTAGCTGCCTAAGGGTGCTATTTCGAAGAGGATTAAGGAATTGTAAAGATATCATCAATATATTTTTTTAAAACAAATCAGTCCTACTACTTTTGGTATAGACCTGTATATACTATGAATTATTCCATGGTAGGCAAGCATACTAATATAGATTTCTTGAGATTTAATTAAGTTTGTGCTGTCATTGTTTGAGATGTTGTTGGTTGCCAGGAGCAACATAATTGAGCGACGTAGTTGAGTCATTACATTCAGTTCATAAACTGGGAAGTATCATAAGAAGTCCGATATAAAAGTAACAGTCTTAGTTTCTGCCGGTGTTGGTGGAAAACTTTAAATTATTAACTGATGGAAATAAAAGTTATTACCAGAACAATGAATTGCTTGTTAATAGTTAGATGCTATCTATGAAAATAAGCTAAAGAAGAAAGGGTGACTATGTTTGAAGATCATAACATTATTTTCACACAAGATAACGTAAATCAGAGGCACCAGGCTGAAACGACAAATCTAACAAATATGACAAAACTTGTGGAGGGTGTCTGGGGTTAATATTAATGCTTACATTATTATGGTTCTTAGATGATTTTTCATAAGAATCTGGGGAATATTCCTGAATTTAATTAAAAAATACACATTTAGTAAACAAGATAAAACAACAGAAACTCTAAATCAATGTTTGATGAACAGTACTGAAACATGATTGTCAATTGCTTATTTGAATATTCTGTGTTTTATGCCAATGATGCTTAGATATATTTTGGTAGAAAAATTAGGAGAAATATGTGGAAGGGAAAAGATGACAAGACTACAAGCTGGAACTTAATTTCAGACATAAAGGGGTGATTTTTTTTTCTTTTTTTGGTAAGGGAGTCAGGAAATGGAATAAATTACCAAGTAAATGATGAAAACTTTAACTGAAACATTAAATGAATTAAAAATGTGAAGGCCAAATATAGAAAAGTTGTGAAATTGCCCTAAAAAAATTAAGAAAAAATTGTTGTGTTTTACAATACAATACAATACATTCATTTTCCATTGATCCCAATATAAGAGACTGGCTCTGTGGGATGTGGAAAGTTGTCAATTTACAGATAAACAGTTGGATAACAAAATAATAAGCACACCACTAGATGTACAGTCATAGTATACATGGTACATTAAACACTTCCAGTACAAAATAATACATACACCAGAAGATGTACAGTCATAGCATATATGGTACATTAAAAAAAATCCATAACAAAGTAATACATACACCACAAGATGTACAGTCATAACATACATATATGGTACGGTAGACAATTACATAACAAATTAAATACATACACCAGGAGATGTACAGTCATAGCATACATGCTAAATTAATTATGTGAACTATATTTACACAAGATACTGGCAGTTATTTTTTAGATACCTTAGAAATAAATTCTTCGACAGAGTAGAAGGAGTTGTCAATTAAAATTTCTTTCAATTTTTTCCTGAATTTATTCTTATCATCTACTAGACATTTAATATGTGTTGGGAGCATATTGAAGATATGTATCCCCCCTTTTTGAACAAATGACAACGACTTGTAAGTCTTGTGAAGATCATTTTTACTTCTAGTGCCATAATCGTGTATTTTACTATTTGTTTCAAACAAAGTATAATTTGTGACTACAAAGGACATTAATGTGTATATATACTCAGATGCTAATGTTAAAATCCCTAACTTCTTGAACAGCTCTCTACATGCAGTTCTATTGCTAACCCCACACATAATTCTTATTACACGCTTTTGGGCTCTGAACACTTTGTCTCTGTGGGTAGAATTGCCCCAGAATATTATTCCATATGACAATAAGGAGTGAAAATAAGCAAAATAAACTAGCTGCCTCATACGGAGATCACCTAAAGCTGAAATTGTACGAATTGCAAACGTGGCTGCTCCCAATCGCTTTAGTAAGTCAGAAACATGTACTTTCAAATTTAAATTATGATCAATGTACCTAATAGTTATGTTAATAAATTACCAACAGAGCTCCATTTGCAATAAAAAACAAATGGCCAAGCTGCTGAAAATGGGCATGGAACTCTATACATAGGTCAGCTCCAATGTTTTTTCCTGTTACATATCTGATTTCCACCTTACACTATACTCAGAATCTTCCTTTCATGTTTGACTTACCTTTCATCATTCATCTCACCAATATGTGACACAACCTTAACTATCTTTGTTCCTTGTTACTCAGCACGGATTACTTGCATCTGTAGGGTAAATGATTTGATATTTTTCCCCTGCCTTTTAATGAGTTTTAGTGTTACTGATAGATTTAACTTAATGCTCATTGTTTGATCATTCAAAAGTACGTCTTAATAGGGCAGTGGAAATTTTTTTATCTTATGGTTATTTTGCGATTTAAAGCCCTCCCTTCAGCTGGCAACCTATTCACAATGTGTATGGAATGAGGGCATATCACACTGTTGATGTGCAATTTATACTTCAGCTGGGGATTATATGTTAAAGTAGACAGCTATATTAGACTCTCACCAGTTCTGATACCATCACATCCTCTCCCATCTTTATACTCACACAGGCCTACAATTTTTGTGCAGTTCACCAACATATTCAACAAGTGATGATAAGGGAGGACAGAAACCTTATGAAAAGTGGTAAATTAATACTTACATCATCATCATCATCTTCTTTCCGTCTCCAGTTTCCCGGGTGCGGTGTATATACTTACAGCAGTGTGCAAAAATACCTTTTCATTGAATACTGTCTAAAGTTTGATTAATTTTACTCCGCTGGTATTAATGTAAAATTTCCCTGATATAACATTAAATTATGTAGTGGTGATCAAATTTACTGAAATTACAGACAAATATTATGGAACTTGTTATCTTTTCTAATTTACATTTGGACCAATCAATAGGCTAAAGATGTTTGACTGGATGAAAGATGGTGGATTTAAGTTTCCATACCACATATTGGCAGAAGCCAACAATCTTGAGTGACAGTCAAGTTAGATGTGGTTTCACTACTTTCACATATTACGACTTGTAATTGTTGCACAAAAATGTTAATTGTATAAACAGCCAAGCATTGATAAAAGCTCATGGAACTCATAGGCAGCTGACAACATTTACTAACAGTACATTAGGAATGTCAACAACCATCTTGAGCCTCTTAAAAATGGCACTTACATATAATTCATTAAATGCTTTGCCAATAAATAAAAACTGGAAGCTCATGCTCCTAAATATTTTTCATTGATCTCAGGGAGTGCAGCCTGCACAGATATGGTCAAAGGGTGAAAAAACTATTTTGTACAGTACATAAAACGTTTAAAATCATAACATCAGCACAAGATTGTTCTTCTGTACCATAACCTTTTTCCTAATTATTAATTGCGATGTAGCTAACACTCCAGTGACAATTCCCCCCCCATCATCCAGTTACTCCTTTTTTTTATATACATTTTTTTTTAAATCTTTTATGATTGGAATTTTACATTCATCCCTCATTTAATATTATAATTTACAAATTTTAATTCTAAATTATTCATCACTACACTTGGTAATTTGTTCCAATCCCTGACACCCTTACCAAATAAAGAAAATTTTTACCACTCCCTTATGCATGAAATCGATCGCAAGCTTGTGGTCGTGGTCGCCTTTCCCCTTCCATTCACTATTCCTAATTCTTTGACCAATATTCCTACAACCTCCATCATCAACATATGCCCTGTACATTCCTCCTTTCCTCAAATAAGTCCAAACCTGTTCCCTTATCATATCAGTTAATGATTGGGTCCTGCGATAATTTCCACAAACAAATCTAGCTACTCTTCTTTGTACACCCAACTCCTGTATTTGATAACCAAAATGTGGGTCCCAAACTAAATCACCATATTCAACCAATGGTCTGACTAAAGTTTTGTAACAAAACTCCCTAACTTCTCTGGTACATCCTCTCAAGTAAATGAAGGATTTTGTAACTTTTTCTTATCACCTGCCCAATGTGCTCTGCCCAATTGAGTTTGTTATCAAATGTTATGTCAAGATATTTACACTTCATGCTTTCAACAAGCAATTCTGACCCCACCCTATAATCGTAATTAACCCTTTGTTTTTTATCTGTGTACCTAATAAGCTGACATTTCTTAGCATTTACCTTCACTCCATGCTGACCTATCCATTTAGATATTCTATCCAGGTCACTCTGCAGCTGTTCACAGTCTTCACCTGTTTTGATCCTATTGTATTCCATTATATCATCTGCAAAATACCCAGACTCTGACCGTAATCCATAAACACAGTCATTACTCATTCATTAGAATTATGAACATCAATGGTCCCAATACACTACCCTGTGGCACTCCCATATTTACTTCCACCTCTTTTTATAAAGTATTTCCAGGATTACTGGAGATCGCGATTCCGCCAGGAGTTGTCATCATTATACTGAAGTGGTCAAATGCAAGATGCCACTAAAAATTCTTTCCAAAGTACATTTAACGGTTTCATGCTGGTCCAGGCTGTATTACAATCCAATTTCTGCTTGAAAATAATGGTCCAGGCTGTATTACAACGGAATTATTGCTTGAAAATAGTACGTCTTGCGACTGACTACAGCCTAAAGCCATGCTGTCGATCTGAAAACCAGTTTTTTTCTTCACAGACATTTCTGATATAGTTGCATACCATGACATAATGCTGTATAAAAGAATCAAAACGATAGAGGACTGTAAACAGTTGCAGGGTGATCTGGACAGGATATCTAGTTGGGTTGGTAAACATGGGATGAAGATAAATGCAAAGAAGAGTCAGCTTATTAGATACACAAATAAAAAACAAAAGGTTAATTATGAATATAAGGTGGGGAAAGAATTGCTTGCTGAAGACTTGAAATGTCAATATCTTGGCATTACATTTGATAACAAGCTTAACTGGGCAGGACACATTGGACAGGTGGTAGGAAAAGGTTTCAAAATTCTGCACATGTTGGAGCGAGTGATGAGGGGATGCACGAGAGAAGTAAAGGAATTGGGTTACAAAACTTTGGTAAGACCATTGCTCAAATATGGTAGTGTAGTATGGGACCCACATTTTGAGTATCAAATACAGGAGTTGGAGAAGGTGCAAAAAAGGGCTGCTAGATTTGTTTCTGGAAATTATCGCAGAATGCAATCAGTGACAGATATGATAAAGGAGCTGGAATGGGATTCATTGCAAGACAGGAGGAGGATGAGGAGGTTAATGGGAGTGTACAGGGCATATACTGGCGATGAGGCATGGAAAGATATTGCAGTAGGTATGAAAAGTAGTTCATGGAAGGGAAAAGATGACCATGACCACAAGCTGGCACTCGATTTCAGGCACAAGGGTGTGGGAAGATTTTCTTTTTTAGGTAAGGGTGTCAGGGATTGGAATGAGTTACCAAGGAGAATGATGAATAACCTACCGAAAACGTTAAAAGAATTTAAAGTTAAAATTTGTAGAGGGCAAATGTAGGTGAGTGTAGGATAGGGGGAAGTTGGGTGTGTAGGGAAATTGCCACCGGAGCGTGTGCTCCATTGAAATTAAATTAAATTAAATCTCTCCATCATTTTGCCTATCAATAATGTCAAACTAATTAGCCTGTAGTTTTCAACCCTATTTGTAAGCCCTCCTTTATGAACCGGTACTACACTCACGCTTTTCCAATCCTCTGGTAAGCAGTAAGATTCCAAACTCATTTAAAATAAAATTTCAAGGTAAGGTACAAAATCATATACCGCAATCTTTAATAAATCTGTAGTAAATTATCTACACCAGCCCCTTTACGTTTTTATAGCTATACGAGTCCCTTCAAAATTTCCCGAGAATTTATTTCAAATTTTGTTGTGAACTCTCATCTGATTCATTCCCTCCCTGATTGTCCCTATTGGTATCACTAAACCAGTCACTAAAATTTGCGATTATAATCCTGGATTAAGCAAATACAGTAGTAGTTTACATCACGATACATGAAGTCACTAATATGATGCTCATGAATGCAGCTTAATTTACTAATAAAACTACGAGTAAATTACTCGTACCTTATTCTGTAACAAGTTTCTGTTGTCAGTCTAGTTCAAGCTGCATTTCAACCTAGCCACAAATATTGCCGCTAGATTATCAAAGCTTCAATCATCCAGACATTCACTGTATCGCAGAATAAACTTGACTCGCTAAAATTAGCTCAGACTGTGCGTCAAACAATAATATAGCATATTTATATACTGACGGAAGGGATTTACTCAAGAGAGTTTGAAAATATGGAGCACAACTATTCACTGAAAGTAGGCAATTAAAATAATAATAATAATTATACAGATACTTTTCTCGAACTTTGCAACTAGAGAATCTGATAGTTCAGAAATTATGAGCTCGAATCGGTTTACGTGAGATTGGAATTTCTCATCGGGATACACTTAGCGCTGTGTCTGCTAGCTACAGGAAGAGCAGAGATAGTAAGGAAGAGTATCTGAAAATCACAGTTGGAGCACTAACGCCATCCATAAGCTACCAATGTAACTACGAACAGTGAAGTCAATGCGACAGAACTGCTGCCGTACTTACCTACACGCTGAAGGTCTTAATAAATATTCGTGTTTTAAAGTTTTTTTGCTATTCCGCATCATACCTTTACCGTTTTATAGAATGTTGGAGCGACGTAGGGCCTAACTGTCTGATACCTTTCTAGTTAAGAGACGACAATCGAAACACACGTTTCCATGGTTCAGTTATCCGCTTGCTTGACGTCATTTTCGTTACCATTCCTCCTTCATTGTCTGCGGACTGTGGTAAAAGCTCGTCTAGTCGCAGGTCCGGGTCTATCAACTGAAAATACAGTAATAGTCTACGGTGTAGGGTAGCTAAGTAAAGCTATGGTTTAAACTGTAGAGGGAAACAGATACTGATCACAGAACTGGAGATCCACAAATAAGTAACGATATAGGAACAACTGCGATGTTGGGAGATTATACAGAAAATGGTTAGCTTGCAGATATGCTTCAGATTTTACTAACTGATATAAATTCTGTGCCATTTTTTTGTTTAAAAATGTTGTACGTCAAAAGGGGAAAAACAGAACGCTTATAAAGTATCCTTGGTTTTCGGTAGAAGAAGAGTTAAGTCAGCGAATATTGTTAGAAACATTTCATGTATACGGTGAGAATTCAGTCGAAGAAGGTACGGCAGTATAAAAATTTTGCCGTTTCAAAAAGGTTAATTTTTACTTCACGTTTAGGGATACATCGATCTTTGACGACTGCTTAAACGCTTTGGACAGAGCGAACCATAAAATGGTTAAAAGCTATTGGAGTGGATGAAAATGATACTTACTGGGTAGAAGAATTCTTAAAAAATAGAAAGCAAAAGTTAAGGGGAGGAAATACAGCACCAAAAGAAGAGGAAGTGAAAATGGGAGTACCACAGGGTAGTGTATTGGCACCTTCGCTATTGGTTGTTCTAATGAATAACTGTGCTGATGGTTCACTGTCAGACGTTAGACTGTTTGCAGATGTCACAGTGTTACATAGTTTTCAGAACTGTAGAAGACTGTGAACAGCTGCAAGGTGATATGAAGAGGATATCTAGCTGGGTAGATCAACATGGGATGAAGATAAATGCAGAGAAGTCAGCTTATTAGGTACACACAGTGGCGGCCCTAGGGCGGTGCGAGCGGTGCAACCGCACCGGGCGCCGTCATATGGGGGGCGCCGAAAATGCAGCGAGATATCGTTTGTGCAAAAAATGAAAAATAAATTCTATAATAACACAGCTTGCCGTTCATATATTATTTTAACACACAATCATCCAGAAGAGTTTATAAAAGTAAGAGTTTTAACTTAATGCATAGTCGTATATCATCATAGAATACAGTCAATTCGAGTTGTTACTCGAGTCAGTTCGAGTTATTCCAATCATGAAAATCACAACTCGTTCCAAAGTTAGCACCCTCCGATGCCGCGTTGCGCCTCCCGCACCTGTTTCCTGCCGTTTCGGCTGTAGTCTTGAAGTTCATGCATGATTCAACCTATTTATCCGTTTCACCATATTAGATCCTCGGTGATTACAATTAACGTTGGTATCGTAAATATTTTCAAAGCTTACAGAACATGTCGCCAAATAATAATAATAATAATAATAATAATAATAATAAAAATTAGAAGTCATCTGAATCGTCGTCACCAGAACTAGTTCAACGCGCGGAGGAAGAAAACTTTTAATGGAACTTATTCAGACGAGACTCATGATAAAGAGCAGCATGTGCGAGAAGATTTATCTATGGCTAGAACGTCGTCCGCTGTTCAAAAGATTACAAATGGGTATACAAGACATCAGGGCCCGCTCTACGGGCGGGCAAACCGGGCATTTGCCCGGGGCGTTAATATTTAGGGGCGCCATTTCGGCTGTAAGTCTGAGAAAAATATTAATGGTATTAATGTGTTAAATACCCAATTCATAAAAAAAATCCACATACCGATTTTTTCGTTCGTTAAAAACTTACAGTTGTTAGCTATTCGGGTGCGCCCCTAGAGACTTCGAAGAGACGGGGCGCGGACCTCAAAGGGGCGCGCCTTTTCCCAGACGCCTCTGTGCGAATTGCATCATAGGAGCAACTTCAAAATGCGCCGCGTCCGCGCCATGTCTCAGCCCGAAGTCCGCGCCACGTCTCTTCTGTGTGAATTGGGCCTTAGCACGCGAGTAGAACGCTGTTTCGACGTTTGTTGTCTCAACTTGCTTATTATTGCTAATTATAAAAGTGGTTTCATTACACAACAACATTAGTCTTACTGTTACGTTATTAGTGATAAGTGGAAGTTCATAAAATTTACTTCAGGATTTCATAATTTCTAAAGGTAAGTACATCTATGATTAAACTGTTATTTAGTTGGATATACGACACAAGCGCACAACGACATAAGCGCACAACAGAAGCGCGGTAGGTGGGGGCTGTTACACCTGATCTCGGCTACCTGCAGTGATTCCGACGTTATATTGCCCACAAGTTACTAGACACGCAATTGCAGTTAGCCTCTAATACATGGAATCGATAGTACTTGGCGGGAGATTCTGAGTATTTATTTTATTGAATTGATGAGCCAAATCAATATGGATCTTAGTTTTTGGAAATGGAATAATTTGCATAATAATTTCTTGTCGTAATCCGAACCTCACAGATTTGTTATATAAATTAGATACAGACATTGAAAGTGTTATGGTTGGGTTAAATTACATACGCTAGCTTTGATCGCTTGTGAAAATACTGTAGTTTAGTGGGTTTGGGACAGTACTTACAATCATTAATAAATAAATAATATTACCAGCTGCTGATTACCGATTAGTTACTTCACATACCATTAATATATTCAATTTCGAATGTTAACTGCTAATATATAATAACACATGATGCTTATTATATATACGAATGCGGTTTCCAGATACTCTAATTGCTGCATTTGTAAACCGTTTCTACAAAAGGAAATTCATTAACTATTTTAATGTATGTGAATAACTTTGTCAGTTGGTTTAATAAGTGCATTGCGCGACAATCACTCCACATCATTTTTTGTGAACTTGGAACGTATTGTGTTGAAGTCTACAGAAATTGCCATCCTGTATACACGGTTTCTGTATTTGCAGCAAATTTACGGATCTTATCCCACACGAATAAGCTTCGGCCGTGTAGTAACACTAGACTTTCTTTATGTTCACTGGGTATGGAAAATATTTTGTGTTGTGCATAAATATTTTTTTATATCGACTGAGAATAATTTATCTTGGTTATGGTTTAAGCTTATTTAGAACAAGGGTAAATATTTACTTTTTATCTTATTTTATAGTGTACATTGTTTCAGTTACGTGCGTGCCTCTTCCAAAATGTCTGACGGTCAAAGAAAACTGTCTGGTTACCAGTACAAAAAAAAAGAAGGTTGGGAAAGGAAGCGGAAAAGCAGAATCAATCTGGCGCGTTAAAAAAATATACTGTATTTAGGTTTTTCCAAAACAAATCTTAGAATCCAATATCAGGTCGGGATACAAAAGAAGTACAGAATCGTCAGAGAATAATAGCAAGCAAATAACAAATGGACGAAGTTTCTAAACCAATTGGAACTGACACCATCGTGAGACTCACAGAAGGCGTTCTAAAACTTTGTGGCCAAGAATTTTACGAGATGCCGTAAGAAGCTTTTTAGTAAGGCAAGGTCCACCTAAACTATTGCATTATTACAAATTTCCTTCCAATGACACAGGTCGACATTTTAGCGCAAAATATTATGCACGAATTTTAAGTAACGGAGTGCAAATATTGCGAGATTAGCCACTATCTTTCACAAAACAGCTTCTGTTGCAAAATTTTTGGCTGTTTAGTTAGTTCTCTCTCAACGGAGGGTTTTAAAAATTGGAAGCACCTCGACGAAACTTTAAAAGAGCATGAAATTTCGAAAAATAATATTCAGGCACAAAAATCATGGCTAGAAATGAACGAAAGATTAAATTGTTGTAAAACTGTAGATGCTGCCACTGAAAGAGTTATTAATGCCGAAATAAATCATTGGAATGATGGTGCTTCTAAGAATCGTTGCAGTAACCAAAATGCTTGGTAAAAGTTGTCTGGTTTTTCAAGGTACAAGCGACAAGTTGTTTGAACATAATAACGGTAATTTCTTAAAAATAGTTGAGTTACTGTCTGAATACGATCCCATTATGTAAGAGCACGTCCGTTGTGTGCTCCAAAAAGTAGAGACTACAGCTCAATATCTTGGGAAAACTATACAAACCGGGATAGTAGATCTGCTGCATCAAAGTTTAAAGTCTCATGTTATTAATGAAATAAAAAAAATTCAAATATTTTTCCATAATTTTAAACTGTACCCCTGACTTTAGTAAGATACAGCAAATTACTCTTGTAATAAGATATGTTTCAACCAATAAATTTAATCCTGATGTTGAAATTAAAATGAATGAAAGTTTTTAAGGCTTCTTACCAGTTGAAAGATCCACAGGAAGACAAATGTCTGATATTATAGTTGGAGAACTTAATGACTTGGGTTTAAATTTGCAGGATAACAGATTGCAGGGACTGACAACGGGTCCAATATGAGGGGCAATAAAGCAGGAGTGCAATCTAGAATTAAACAATATAATTCGCGAGCATTAATTGTTCCGTGTAGCAGCCATTCTCTCAATCTTGTTATTAATGGCAAAAGCATCCTTGGAAGCCGCCAATTTCTTCAACATGGTCTAAAACATATATTTATTCTTTTCGGCATCTACTTTTCGATGGGCAATACTTTTGAAGCATGTTCAGGGTTCAACTTTGAAAACATGGAGTGACATTAGATGGGAGAGTAGGGATAGAGGGATTAAACCCTTTAAAATTTCATTTGGGAGATGTATACGACGCCTTGCTAAGCATTTACGAAAAACAAGAAATTGATAATTTAATGATTTAGCTATTTTGGCAATTGAATATGAAATTGCTGATAAAGTAAATTTGAAGATTTAATAAAAAATTCGCAAACTGAAAGCAAGAAAAAAAGTTTTTTGTGGTTATAGCCTATTTGATGTAATCTCGTTTTATTTTCAAAATAATGGCATTTAGATTGTTTGAGTGATAATATCCAACCGTAATAGCATTTAAAAATAAAAACAAATTGGTTAATTTGTGGCTATGTACAGATATTGTAAGCACCTTAGAATTTTGGCAAATTCCAGTTTTGCTTAGGCCGGACTTAAAAATTTCGAGAAGTGTAGTTTTCAACTTTAAGTAATTTCCCTGTAATCTTGCTCACAGTTATAATTTGTCTTAAAAATCATTTTAAAGTGTATTTATCATATCGGGAAACGTTTGGTTTAAGAGATATTCCCGTTTGTTCAAGTTTTGAAACACGCGATCATAAAAGTAGAAAACTAAGATTTGCAATATCTTTAAATCGCGTAAAGCTACAACCGAACATTTATCACCAGCTGTAGTCAGCACTATCCCCGATATTTTGGTAATAAAATTAAGTAATTTGGTAAAGATTAATTAGCGATTTTAATTAAGAGAAAAAAATAAGCTTTTTATTAAAAGAGATATTAAATTAAAAATTACATCAGTAGATAGCCCTAATTAAGACGATTTCATACATATATGGGTTTCCACAAAAGGTTTTAGCATTTGTCTAGTTTTTAAGTTCCTGAAAAATAGATTGGCGTGGATTGTTGTGCACGCGCGTAAAATTCAAGAACACTTAGGGATTTTCCCCAAATTAGAATGTGTCACTACGCGGAGTTTTAAACTGCTAAAACTTTAAAACTAATTACTCTAAATTTCTCACGGGACTGCCATTGGACTTCTAGTAGATAAGTCCAGATATTGTCAAAGTTTAAACATTTTTAATAGTCTGGATCATCAAATAAATTACACACACTTTTAGCTACGCGGAAGCAAAAGGATGTGATACAGTTGCTGACGTCACTGGTTCTCGTGGTTTCTATAAAACGACCCCGCCGCCATTATGGTTTGTCTGATCCTGCCTGTCGTTTGTTCCGTTCTGTCTTGTCTCGGTTGGTTGTAACTCGCCATGCTGGCTAGTTCGACCATTTTGAAACTTTGGTGTCGCGTTATATAGTATCATTAATGACTGTTAAGAACTGGTAAATTTACTAAAGGGGTTCGGTCGGTTAAATTTCTCTCCACAACTTGCAAACTTTGGTAAAGTGTGTTCGATTTGCCTGCTCAACTGTAAAATGCTATTTTGAACTTGAAATTTTCGGAAGGTGAACTTTATCATTTCGTAGTGATCTGCAACCTACTCTTTATTTGTAGTTTAACATTAACAAATATTGTGGCGACCTCAAGCATTTAGGTTGAGTTATCCGGTACATGGTCAAGTCAAAATCATTTCATAAATTTTCTACAGAACTTTGAGCCAACCACAAACTGTTAGTTGAGGCTATACTAAGGCTATACTTCAGCCCCAGTATCAGCCTTGGGTCTTACAATATTTCATAATTAATTTCTCTGTTTTGTGCCGCTAGATCAAAATTCAATAAGTTTATTTATGAGTATATGATTTTATTAAAATTAAAATAAAATATTTTATTCGATTAATTTTTTTTTTTACATTTAATTCTACACAATCTTAAGGGGCGGCAATTTGTCTAGTTGTCCGGGGCGGCAAAACCGCTAGAGCGGGCCCTGAAGACATACCATCATCGTAGCCTTTTCAATCTACAAATTATGACGTTATTTTTAAAATTGTCGCTTATTGACTCTGCCGGCAGAGATGAAATAATGATTCGAGCAACGAAAAAATCCAAGAAAAAAAATCATACGCTTTTGAAAGAGTAACACCAAATGGAGAATCTTATAATAGTAGATAGCTTATTTACTCTAAATCTGCAGATAAAGTATATTGTTTATATGTTGTTTATTCGACAGAAGGTCTTTTTTTTATTATTTGGGAAAAGTGGGTTTCAATGACTGGAGTCTCAAAACTAACGGAAATTCCTCAGATCACAATTACACCATGCTCAGTTGAATAGAAGCTTTGATTCCATTAAGTAACTTCAATGTACTAGATAAGCATTTGTAAATACAGACTAAACACGAAAAATCACAGTGGGTTGCTATCCTCTAATGAATGATGTCTTGTTCAGAGGAAGCTTTGGATCTGAAATACTAAATACTTCTAATGATGGTAACGTCCTGGGTACATTGCAACTGCTAGGAAAATATGATCCTGTGATGATGGAGCATCTCCGCCGTATTGCTAATAACGAGAATAATGTCTTATTATGTTGGCAAATGTATTCAAAACGAAGGAAGTTCGTAATAAAATTTTTGACTATGGTTGACTCATCTAAATATTTTTCCATCATACTGAATTGAACTCCTGAGGTAATGCACTTCGAACAATTATCTTTGACACTGATTTTGTTGACACTAATGAAGATGAAGTCTAAGTGCGTGAATATTTCGTTGTGCTTAAAATCCGGAAAGTGACTCTTTGGGACCTGGGAGCTCGACTCGCAATGGGACTCCTTCCATGGGACCCTATTTATCATTCATACTTTGCAATAGTTCGATTTGGATATGAATGATTGTCGAGGCCAAAGATATGAAAATGGATCCAATATGGCAGGAGGAAACAAATGTGTCCAAAGCAAATTTCTGAACCAGTATCTTCGAGCATTTTTTAATCCATATAACTGTCATTAAATTTGGTAATAGCAAGTGCCCCCAAAACATCAGTTAAATGGGTTTCCTTGTCCAGATTTCTTTTGAGAATATTTGTTTTTTACCCTCGATCAACAAAGTGATGGGAAGTGGTATTCAAGCACTTAGAAGGACTATCGCCGAAACATTTGCGAAACTCGTTTCAAGAACAGGTTTTCTAACATCGCTAGAATTCGTTTACTCTTCAGTTCATGAAGTCCTTCTGAAACGAATTATTCAGTTGCAGCAACAGATGCCTTGTCACTTAGCCACAATTTGAGTTTATAATGATAGTTGTGACTTGCTATAATACATTGTATCAAGTAAACATTGTAAGCAAGGGCTATGCAGACTGAAAGTGGATTTATGAAACTCTTCACAGGTGCTGAAAAACAGCTCGGAATTTGAAAAAGAGTACCGGTTCTGATAACAGACAGCTAGAGAAACTGATTCTCAGACTGGACCATTTCCTATTATTAACCCAGTCAGATGCCGAAGAAAGTTAAGATTTTTTTAGTATGAGCCGTAAACAAGATAGCGACAGATCCGAAAGAATTGTTTACAATGAACGAGTTTTAGTATATGATCGATACAATTGAGAATGCGTTGGTCACTCTGTTTGCACAAGTTTCCAAGGACGAAGCCAGAATTAGCTTCAGAGTGGGGCAAAAACATTGAAAAATACTTATTGAAAATAGTTTTACCTGGGGAAAAAATACATACATTTAACCTGTTTAAGCATTAGTCTGCGAGGGTTCTGACAAAATTTTGGTAAAGTTGTTTTTTTCGGAATTAAAAGTGGGAATTTTTACTTTAAATGGTTGCAAATTTGGGGCGCCACAATGAAATCTCGCACCACCTGAAAAACTTGATAGGGCCGTCCCTGGGTACACATCTAATAAAGTAAAGGTTTAGTATGATTATAAGGTGGGAAAAGAATTGCTTGTTGAAATCTTAAAAATTAAATACCTAGGAATAAGATTTGATAACAAACGCATCCGGGCAGGACACACTCTAAAGGTAGCAGGAAAAGGTTTCAAAATCCTTCACTTGTTGGGGAGAGTGATGAGGGGATGTACCAGAAAAGTGATGAAATTGGGTTACAAAACATTTGTCTGACCATTGCTTGAATTTGGTGGTGTAATGTGGAACCTATATTTTGCGTATCATAAGGGGCCAGGGAATGAAATAAATTGGCAAGGATAATGGTAAATAATTTAGCAAAAACGCTTAAAGAATTTATGGTTTTTAATTCATAGAGGATACAAGAGAAGGAGAAAATGGGTACGCAGGTAAATTGACACCAGAGTCTGGATGCCTTTACAACTATTAAAGTGTCCAGTGCGCCACAAACAAACAGGTCCTCAAGTGGCAACCAGACGGTTTTTCCACAAGCGCTGCATGCAAATTTCAGGCGGGTTTTCATTTTTCTTTTCATTTACACATTCATGCTACACTGAAATCATCCGCTTCTCCCCTCCCTCTCATTACAGACCTCGTGGCGTAAAACAACATTCACGTTGGAACCGTGATATGAGACTCCAGATCCAACCATCATCATACGGTAACCCGGCTGTGTTGCGCCTTCGCTATGTATTTCCACTTTAACACAATTTGGGTATCAACTGTGGGATATGTGACTGTCGGGGACCTGTTGCGTTTTCCATCTGTATACGTCTCCCTCGACGGAATCACAGAGAGACCAAGAGTTTACGTCGAATCCATAGCCAGCTCTAAAATTCCACACGCCTTACCAGCGAATTAAAAAAATGTTAAAACAAATGTCAAATCAGGAATTATAATAATGACAACTCATTGTATACATCAAGTCTTCGAATAAAAAGCTAAAAATCACTTTTTCGTTTTTTATCAATTAATTTAACATAATATCACTTCGCGAGCTATGTGTTTATGCACAGCTTAAAGCACTACTGCAATGCTGTAACGGTCCAGGCTCAAATTGCGTGTACCAGCCGTCCTGACTGACTTTTTTAGACTGATCCTCGCTGCCTTGTAGGTGAATTCTTGGATGGTGACCATATTCCGCCTCACATTATGAGGCGAAGCTAGACATTTCACATACAAAAACAGATATATCAGAAATAACACAGACAGACAGCAATACTTTAGAATACAATCAATCATCGGTCATTGAAGCAAGCGTGATGTTTAAAATGCTACACATCCTTAAGAATATATGAAATTTCTATAACAATATGTAGGTCACATAATTTGTGACAGAAATTGGCTAATCTTTTCTCAGTTCTATTTTAATGACAGTTCTTTCAGTAATTAATGCATTCATCTATAAATCTTGAACTCTACGAATAAATGGCCTACTAATCAATTCTGCGAATTTTGAGTTGGATGGTTGAAGAAAACATGAATTTATATTAAATGTGGCAGAGTTTGTGGTCAATATTTGTTTGTCTTCATATCTACTTATGAATTCTGCAAAATTTTGCTTTAGATTCTATTTTTGTTTGAAATATATTTCTCATAACATACTTCGATTAACTATTCAGGTCCCACACTCCGTCATCTATTCACTTAATTGGAAACCACTTACCAGCTACATTTAAGCTTCACCGTAATTAATAATACTGATGTTTTCGGCAGCTGAGAAATTGTAGATCTACATTTTGGTCCGCTATGTTTTACACATATATCTGGATGATTCCATTAATAAGCGGCAGAATGAATATCCAACAAGGGGTGTAGACATAGAACAAGGTATGCCCTTAAATGTACTTTTTCTTCTTCTGACGAGTTACTGGTGATAGAGGATACTGAAAATGGATTACAAAGAGCTCTCCACAAATTATAAATATGTTCGGGGCACTACAATCTGAAGATATCCACTACCAAACAAAAATGATGGCTTTCTGCGGTCGAGAACCTACTAGAGCGAAAATAGTTATAAATGGCTACCTGGTTGAACATGTTTCGCACTATAGCTACCCTGGTTTGAGACATTACATATAGTGTAAGCAAAGATATTAATAATAAAATGAACAAATATCAGATGATGTGTGGAACTATCGCTAAAATCTTAGGAAATAGGACACAGAGACACAAAGATGAAAGTCTATAAAGTGATGGCAATTCCTATGCTTTTCTATGGAAGTGAGTAGTGGGTAATGAACAGAAGAGACGAAAGCCGCATGCAAGCAGTGGAGATGAAGTTCCAAAGATCTGTAAAGGGATACACAAGACTAGCTCTAATAAGAATTGAGACTATAAGAGATGAGTTGGAAATATTTAGTATGAATGACAAGATAGAGGAACGTAGGAATAACTGGAGAGATTATCTGAATATAAAAGATCATGCACGATTACCAAAAAGTAGTAAACGAATATAGACCTAAAGGTAGAAGAAGTATAGGTAGAGAAAGAAAGAGGTCAAATGGCCTTATCCTTGAATAGGGAGCAGATATTTTACACTCACCGAGGTATTAGCAAAATTTTGAGCCTTCGTTTACTTTCCAGTAGCAATACCATGAGCCATAGCTGGCCGAAATATTTTTCTTTCTTCCCCCCTCCCTCCTTTTCTTCAGGTAATTCGATTAGTCCACAATGAAGTGACTGATTACCACTAAGGAAAAATTGGAGGCAAAGAAGGTAAATGAATTCGTCCATGACCTTTTAGGGAGCCATCCCGACATTCGCCTACATTGATTTCGGGAAACCATGGAATATATATATATATATATATATATATATATATATATATTAGTGGCCAGACGGAGATTTGAAACCGCGTCCTCCCGAATTCCTGGTCCGAGGTCGAAATGTAACAGGAAATAAAATAACAATACCTACGAATAAAAATAATACCTACAAGTAAACGCCGGTCTGGTTTCTTGATCTATTAATCTGCTTGTTACAGTTTGTATTGATAAGCTCCTGCGCTTGCTATGTCACAGAACATTTTAACCTGTTTACATCTAATTAACAGGTGCACAATTTCGATACAAGAAACAGAAATAACTTGCAGCAAACACAAATATCTCTGTTATTAGTACAAAGAGGAGTTAATTATTCTGAGATACATCTGTTTAATAAACTTCCCAAGAGCATAAAACAGTTCGCAGATAATAAAGATATATTTAAAGAAAAACTGAGAGATTTGCAACTCAAAACATTTATCCTCCAGTGCTGCTGCCTTCCTTTATATACGGAGCATTTGCTTAAAATATCTCATAAATTCCTCAATCCGTGACTATAGTTACATACACATGTTAGTTGCGCTCTCTTAAATTCATTACAACTGTTTCGTGATCTCTTCTTGACCTATCAGGAAAGAAAAACGTTGAACATAAAGAAAATGAATGTGCATTTTGCAAATATTTAGGAAGAAACTTCCATTATAACAACCATAGCTGGGCACAGTTAATTCAAAAGTTAACTTCGTTAATCGTTAATCCGCTACTTAAAAAGTTAATTTCGATAATCGTTAAAGCGTTACATTTTTGCAAATTTAACGCAAGTTTCAGTTATCCGTTAAAAGTTATCAATCCACAACATATCTAACCAATGTCCCTTAAATTCCACAACATGTAGAGGAATCATGTTGAAAACGAAAAAGTTTACAATGCACTGGTCCAGACCAGATTGAAATAGGCCGCTGTTGGTAACTACGATGTCAAAAGATTCACCAATTCTTTGTTGACATAAACTTTTGTTAGCTGATGGCGATGGTAAACAAGACTTCTGCTTCTATCTACATCAGGAGAATCCACAGCAATTCATGAAGGATTTGAATTGTTTTTCCCTTTTTAATGCGATTACGCTGCCTTTTTTTCCAAACTGTAAATATTTTGACGTTTGCTTCCTACTCGTGTGTTGTTTAAGTTTATTAAGGCTAGAAACTTGAGCCTTGATTGCAGAACGTTTAGGCAAACACAGTTTTAATTCATAAATCAACTGTTCTCCCAATCTTGATTTAAATGCAATATAACCGCTTAAATGTACCTCATTACTATTCGTAGAATTGCTGCTATCTCTTAAAGTTTCCATGATATAATCATGTAACTAATATCAATTTAATTTATTTCACTAACAAACTCCAAACCAACACAAACTAAAAAGTGGCACTATATTAGTAAAAACGTTAAATTATATAAATATTAAAATCAGTCAATGACTTGATTTGAACCGTGTAGCTCGTTTGCAGACGTAAAATAAAAACGCTGGCTAACCCTAGCGTTCCTGTTCACACCCACGCCATGTTTTGCAAAAGTGCAAGGCAATGCAAATAACTAACAAAAAGACCCCGTTTGCTCACGAGTACAAAGTTAACAATTCAGTTGTTGACATGGTGGATTCCCTGAAGTATCTAGGGGTAATAGTAGAAAGCAACATGAAATGGGACTTGCACATAACTTCCGTCGTAGGCAAAGCTAATTCTAAACCACGATTTACGGGTCGTATTTTGAGGAGTTGTAATGTTCATACAAAGGAAATAGCGTACAAGACACCAGTGCTTCCGCATTTGGAATACTGTTGTGGAATTTGGGATCCGTATCGCAAGGGATTGATTGACACGTTAGAGAAAGTACAGAGGAGAGCCGCTCGATTCGTGACTGCTAGTTACAGTCCTTACGTAAGTGTCACAGAGCTGATACGTGGGTTGGGCTGGGATTGTTTGGCGGACAGACGACGTCGTTTTCGTTTGAATTTGTTGCAGAATATGCGAAAATCTTTAATTTAAGAGTACAACGAAATACTTCTTCCGCCAACCAATGACAGGAGGGATAAGATTGGAGAAATAAGATGCCGTACTGATACATTTATGTATTCTTTCTTTCCTCGTTCTGTTCGGGATTGGAATGTAGATGTAGATGCCTAGCCATGCATCACACTCGCACTTGCACTTCGCGATACTTAATTTCTTCCCAATTCGACTCGCCGAACTTACCACTGTGCCTTGGCTCGCTATTCAAACAAACGGAATTACGTCAACATCCAATGTAACGGACTAAAGTTAACAGAACTTCAGTTTAACGGAAGTTAAGAGAAGCGTCAGTGATTTTTTTTATATTAACTTAAAAGTTAATTTTTTACAATTTTGTTGACTTCGTTAATTAACGATAAACGGATTAACGGTTTTCTGCCCAGCTGTGATAGTAACATTACCCCCTTCCCTTTGAATGCAACGAGAGTTATATATTCCAAACGGAATATTTGAGAAATTCTGATTGAATTCAGATTGATGTTCCTGTCGTCATGCGAACGTCAATGTTTCACGGAATTTAAGGAAACAATCGTACAGATGCTCTTATCTTTGTGAGCGTGCCGAAACAGATGATACCGTTTCGGGAAGTGTGTGGGCTACACCTCCTCCTGTACTAAAGCCTAACTCTCAACCCACGCCATCTCGTCAGCCGGTGAGGCAGTAAACTGCCAGTCGTTGTCACTGCACGTATCTCTAAATTTTAGGAAGCTGTTGACCTCAATCCGAAACTGCGCGATATAAAAGCAGCCAGACCTGCCTTCACCGGAATCTGTGCCATATAACCCGATCGAAGGATTTTACGGTGAGCATTTCGGCAGCTATATTGTGTCGCAAAAAAGGACGGAGGCCGTTTACTCGTGCCGTCGTGTCAGATATCTCTCGCAGAGAAAAAGTTGTCGCCAACAGCAGTTTATGATTTCGTGACCGTTTACAACAGTCACACTGGCGCTGAAAGTTGTGTCAAAAATATCTCCGGGCTTAGGACAACACATGCAGTTCTGGTACATTAAGATATTTGACTGCTGTTTATGGCAACCACAATAACGGTAGCTCGAACAATTATGATGATAAAAGAAGTTGGGCATCCGTTGTTGTACAGAGTTGTTTTGTGGAAATTTGCTTAGACGGTTCACCTAAAAATAACATGGACTAAACTTACAGTAACCTGACACACTTTTAGCTTGAATAAGGATATTCAGTCTTCTGCACTTAAAACTAATTGTTACAACACCACACAGCTACGAGGTTTTAAATACTGGCACCAAGACCTTTCATCCGCACTGACCATATGCACATTAAAGGCTGGTAGTACCAGAATTACAACTGAAAATTTTAATATCCCTTGGTGACGGTAAATTTATGCGTGTGAATCCCATGTTTCTTTGGCATCGGCGAGAGCCAGGTGACTCATACCTGCGCTGAAAGACCGAACGATTTATGGCAGGCCGTAAAGTTAAAAGCTTTACGCTTTCAATGAAATTCAAAGAACAGTATAGGGACTGTGCCTAAATGAGGATTTCCTGGTACAGTAGAAAGTTGAAACTAGAGAAACGATGCTTCGGAGAAAAAGTCAGGTTGCGGAACACCTCTGTTGGGAACCAGCGTATTCAGTAGCAAATTTCCCCGTTCACGTACAGGGGAAAGAGAACGGATTTTGGCAACAGCAGACTAGCCTTTTTAACTAAACGATTTATTTCTTAGGTGGCCGTAACAGGGAGAGAGAGAGAGAGAGAGAGAGAGAGAGAGAGAGAGAGAGAGAGAGAGAGAGAGAGAGATAGGAGCATAATACCTGTAACGTACTTTCGTAGGTTTTTTTTTTAATTTTTATTTTTCACAGCATGCATTCCCAACCAGTAGCACCACTTCTAAATCTGATTAAATGGCCATTTCTTTATTTCTCCGTACAGGTTTGTTAAGCTAATATAACTGGCAGAAAGTACTACACTCCTGGAAATTGAAATAAGAACACCGTGAATTCATTGTCCCAGGAATGGGAAACTTTATATACACATTCCTTGGGTCAGATACAACACATGATCACACAGACAGAACCATAGGCACATAGACACAGGCAACAGAGCATGCACAATGTCGGCACTAGTACCGTGTATATCCTCCTTTCGCAGCAATGCAGGCTGCAATTCTCCCATGGAGACGATCGTAGAGGTGCTGGATGTAGTCCTGTGGAACGGCATGCCAAGCCATTTCCACCTGGCGCCTCAGCTGGACCAGCGTTCGTGCTGGACGTGCAGACCGCGTGAGACGTCGTTTCATCCAGTCCCAAACATGCTCAATGGGAAACAGATCCGGAGATCTCGCTGGCCAGGGTAGTTGACTTACACCTTCTAGAGCACGTTGGGTGGCACGGGATACATGTGGACGTGCATTGTCCTGTTGTAACAGCATGTTCCCTTGCCGGTCTAGGAATGGTAGAACGATGGGTTCGATGACGGTTTGAATGTACCGTTCACTGTTCAGTGTCCCCTCGACGATCACCAGAGGTGTACGGCCAGTGTAGGAGCTCGCTCCCCACACCATGATGCCGGGTGTTGGCCCTGTGTGCCTCGGTCGTATGCAGTCCTGATTATGGCGCTCACCTGCACGGCGCCAAACACGCATACGACCATCATTGGCACCAAGGCAGAAGCGACTCTCATCACTGAAGACGACACGTCTCCATTCGTCCCTCCATACACGCCTGTCGCGACACCACTGGAGGCGGGCTGCACGATGTTGGGGCGTGAGCGGAAGACGACCTAACGGTGCGCGGGACTGTAGCCCAGCTTCATGGAGACGGTTGCGAATGGTCCTCTCTGATACCCCAGGAGCAACAGTGTCCCTAATTTGTCGGGAAGTGGCGGTGCGGTCCCCTACGGCACTGCGTAGGATGCGACGGTCTTGGCGTGCGTCCGTGCGTCGCTGCTGTCCGGACCCAGGTCGACGGGCACGTGCACCTTCCGCCGACCACTGGCGACAACATCGATGTACTGTGGAGACCTCGCGCCCCACATGTTGAGCAATTCGGCGGTACGTCCACCAGGCCTCCCGCATGCCCACTATACGCCCTCGCTCAAAGTCCGTCAACTGCACATACGGTTCACGTACACGCTGTCGCGGCATGCTACCAGTGTTAAAGACTGAGATGGAGCTCCGTATGCCACGGCAAACTGGCTGACACTGACTGCGGCGGTGCCCAACCGCTGCGCAGCTGGCGCCCTTCGACGGCCAACACTGCTGTTCCTGGTGTGTCAGCTGTGCCGTGCGTTTGAGCATTGCTTGTACAGCCCTCTCGTAGTGTCCGGAGCAAGTATGGTGGATCTTACACACCGGCGTCAATGTGTTCTTATTTCAATTTCCAGGAGTGTATTTACCTCTTTCGTTTCACCCACAGCGGAGAAATTGCTTGACGGATTCCATGCAGTCAGTTGCACCGCAAACCTTGGTTACAGCGTAAGTAGCCTACTGTTGAATTAGCTTCACGTATATGACCTACTATGAGAGCTCTCCTCTGAGGCAATTAGTATTTAACACAGAATACAGTCAGGTTTCCTCAGTGTTTTCTCTCTGTATTTACATTCATTGTTAATCTGCTTTCTTGAATAAATCCATTTATTCCAATTCATGATTAATTCCTTACTGCAATTTGAATTGCTCTTCAACTCCCAACTCTCAAATGAATGGGTGGGTTACTGTTCCAACTTCAGTAATCTTGTCTTACCTTGTTTCCTCATGTACTCCTTATTCTTCCTCATGTACAATGTTTTTCTATTTTCTGAGTCTTTGGTTCGTTCTACTAAAATGTGGTTTTTTCTTGGTGCAGTCACATCTTTGCTTCCAACATACTACGCGCTGTTGAGGTATAGAAAACTGTCCTGCGGGCTATTCTGCTATCGTGTTGAGCATAGACATAAGTTGTATTGACTATAATTACGTAACATTAACACTTACGAAACTAGGATGTTCTAAAAATTATCAGCTTGTACTATACCTGTAAATTATTTTTGTATAATTCCATGAAGTCGTGAGTCACATTTGCAAGCTCGCTGACAGGAACGCTCACCAAAGATTTGTGAGAGTTCAAGATTCGTAATTTGCGAAATGCACATTTGTGGAACTTAAATCAGTGATATTATTTTAAACTAAGACTAAACTCTTACTTATTTTCTCTTCAAGCATAGACCAAAAGCTTGACCAATCATACGTTAATAGGTCTGCCAATATCTCTTATTCCTGAAAGCTCGTACTGCAGGACAAGTTTTGGAAATCCGTAATTACCCATTCTTTGAATGTGAGCCTTCCAATTTTACCCTTCTTGGGAAATTCTATCATTCAGAAATGAAGTAATCAGTTGTTGCCATACTTCTTCATTCCTTCTTCTATAATTCAGATATTATCCTTTTACTGACCTTGGAAACTTAATTTCGGATGACTGAATTTTATTTCTGTAATGTATTTTATTTACCCACTTCTGGTTGCCATACATCAGAGTAGGTGTTGCCATTGTTTTATAAAATTTGATTCAGTCTCCGTCGAATTGTTCCATACATGTGATGAAATTGGTGAAGTTTCTTACTAACTTCTTATCTTCGTTAAATTATAATTCACAACCGATCTACGTTAAGTTTGTTCTATTGATTGATTGTCAATCACTATTTTGACTCTATTTCCCTTGCCACACCAAAACTTTTGTTTTTGTGCGAGACAACTGCAAATTGGATTCTTTACTAATTACGTTTAATATATGTATTCATTTTTGGAGTCCATATTCATTTTCCCGTAGAATAAATTGATCATTTGCTAATAACATAGTGTTTATATATGTGCTGTTGCTTCATTTTTTTATTTTTTTTTTTATTCCAGGATGACATGTCCTCAAAGATCTCAGCTGCTGCAGGATGGGTTGAGACAATAAATCCTTGAGAAATGCCTCTACGATCAATTTTAGCAGCTCTGCTATCAAACCCTACAACCACGCCCTCGAAGGAGAAAGCAGCTTGCCCCTGGGCAATACACTAATTGGAGTGTAGTTAACGGTAGAGAATTGAAGGCGAACCTCCGGCGCTTTAATACCGGGACACTTCAGATAGGGAAGGAAAACTCTGAAATAAAACCCTCGTCCTCCAGGTTGGGGATTGTTCGAAGGGTGGGTATTTGGGTAAACCTTCCACGGAAAACATAAACCACGGAATAAGAGTAATAAAAGCAGTTGAAACAAGAATGAATTCGAAAACTTGAGATAAAATGGTATGTATAAAATTATATAGAGGATGAGACTATTATTATGAAAGGTATAGATCAGCCAAAACATATTATGCTTTTAAATTCTCTATCTATTCCACTTCTCAGCAACGCCCTTTAATTTTTGTTTTAATTGAGTACGGACCTCCCGATATTTTTTATCTTTTAGTGGCGTTATATTCTGTCCTGTCGTAAGTATAGATTGTTTCTCGGTTCCAAACATTTTCATTACTCATCAATTAACAGATATTTGTAAAGAGTAGAGTGACTTCTATTATGACTTTTTTTTTTGGTTAGTTACTAAAAATTCGAAAAATAATATTTTAAGGCTACTGTGCAATATTTAATTTATTTTCCTCATCTTATCTTTTTATTGTTAGGACTGAAATAAATCTGCGGAAGTAGTGTTTCTCTGAATGCGGGTGAAATCATTTTTCGTTTCCGTGTGGACTCTTAGTTCAGTCGCCGCGTTAGATTCAAATTCTGAGCTGCAGCAACAAGTTACATGAGCCGGCCTCGGTAGCGTAGGGGCTAGAGTGCTAGCTCCGCGTGCCGAAGGCCGCCGGTTCGAATCCGGCCACGGGCATGGATGTTAAGTGTTGTGTGTCTGTGTGAATGTCCTGTCCATCCTGTGGCGTCCATACACTGAAAGCAATTAAATTACCTTGAGCTGGCTGTATGGCCTCCGTTGCCAAATGCCATTAAAACAAAAAAAAACAAAAACAAGTTACATAACGTGCATTTGGCCTGTAAACGTTTTCAATATTTTCGTTCGTACCTACATGTTATGTATCCCATATATGGCCCATCGAAATTCAAGGTGGTTTCACAAGAGTTTTATATGTTATTTTGTTTCTGTATTCGTCCATTTCAT
>JARYHS010011408.1:271882909-271909331 GCA_031002005.1 Vandiemenella viatica | reverse complement strand
ATAAAGAGAGATTGGCGAAGAAAATCCAACAGTAGGAAACATACTTTTGAAACTATCTGAACTAAAAAGTTAAAAATAAATTGTAGTTTAAAAAACTAAAAACACGCTTTCGTAATAATGTGAACTAAAAGGTTAAAAATAATCTTTAAATATAAAGATTTTGTTTAACAGTGATGGGATGTCCCACAATACAGGATAAATTAATTTTTTTGAATAAGCTTAAGGAATAAAGTCACTGATTACAAAATTAACTTTAATGTAAAAAAAAGCGTGGGGTGCTCTCTACACAACTTTTGACAATGACTCTACCTTTACAAACAGCGAATGACAAAAAATATGAGACAACTTATATAGCACCCCATGCTTTTTTATATTAAAGTTAATTTTGTAATCAGTGAGTTTATTCCTTAAGCTTATTCAAAAAAATTAATTTATCCTGTATTGTGGGACATCCCATCACTGTTAAACAAAATCTTTATATTTAAAGATTATTTTTAACCATTTAGTTCACATTATTACGAAAGCGTGTTTTTAGTTTTTTAAACTACAATTTTTAATGTTGTACTCTAAGAATAAGCAGTATTACTATATTCCAAACCCAAGATATCTGATGGTCACTGGGGGAGAAAACGTCTGAAAGGTGCTGAGAATGTTGTTAGATAGACAATGTACTGAATGTCATGAGAGGACAATAAACTGGTAGAGGAAATTAGACCAAATGAAAACAAATAAAAAACAATGAAAAATAAAACTTAATTACCGTCACAGTAACTGCGTTAGTGGAATTTATTATTTTTGAGTTAAACAGTTGGTAGAGGTTAGGTTCGCTTTAATATCAAATAGCCGTTGAGTCTTCTTCCAAAAAAGTCTCCTTCCAATGAAGAAAACTTTTAATTTCAGACATTGATTGTAAAATTACCGTATATTTGATTTTGAATAAAAGTTAAACTAAGTCGATTTCATTGCATAGTTTTGACCACTGCAAAGTCAAGTAAAAACTTCACCGAGTCAATTTAAATAGCAAATTCGTTCCTGTACAAGATAGCCACGTAAAACTACGGTAATTTTATGCAGTTTTATTAGATTAGCAGATTCCTTAATCAGCTTAATGGTTGCTATCTAGACTTATTTTCTTTTACTAACCGTGTGACCACAGTTGGATTGCAATTGTATACACGATCAATTCAATATTTTAAGATTTTAAATACCAAGTATGTTATAGAACCATTTTCCGAGTGAGAAATATAGGTTTAAACAAATCTGTTCAGGAATTAGTACTATCATTGACTACAACAATCCCAACACCACCAAAACAGACGGTGCATGTTCTTCCAGCAAACAATTAGACAGTTTTATAGTCTCTGGCTAGCATGACGGTGTGAATACGACTGTCATATTACCGGCGTGAAAGCCCGAAATACGCATCCACATGGACCCGGCATGGTTTCATAGTACTTACATGTTCCCAGCTTCACTCTAGCAAAGTTATTCAGCTACTGTAGTCCTGCGTGACTCGCATAGCTATGTGTGAATCGATTAATCGAATTGATACCCCGAATATCATCGATACATATACATACAACCACATGTCAACAAAATTTTTACCAAATGAAATAATGGGTCGCTGGTGTACTGTATTGTGACATGATCTAGTACTACAAATAATGTTCTAAAATCCGGCCCTGGTAGCGCAGTGTTAGCGAGCTGCCACCACGATGAGGGGGTCACCGGTTCGAGTCCGGCCTGGGGCAAGGGTGGTTTTAATTAATTATTGTGTCCGTGTTGTGTTGTCCTCTCCCTTGTGCTCATCATTACAACTGAGAAACAAGGCCGAATACTGTTTTTTTTTAACTACTTATAAATGTATCACTGCGCTTTCTGCAATCGGCTATTTGACAATTTTTTGAAAATGGTTTTAAATTGTTTATTGATACACGTTATTCAACGAGTACTATTTATTTTTTTGACGAAGGTGCATATTTTACGTAAAATTTAACCTTAAAATTTATAGTATTTGAAAGGCCGCCAAAACGCTCCTTTACTGCCTGGCGCGGGCCAACAGCACTCGTGACGTCACGTGCCAGCAAGCGCTCACTCTACATACCTAACGTCTGGCTTGTTTCTCTAAATTTGTGTATAAATTGTTGGAAATATAGTTTATAAATAGTGTGTAGTACATCAATCTACAAACACAACGATAAAAACTCTCCAATAAACGTAAGTGTTTCCGGAATAGTTGAAATACGAAAAAAAGTCGCTGCAACTTGCTCACAGAAACCCAGACGACATTGCGACTAAGTCGCATATCATTTACTGTAAATATAATTTGCACCATAATTTGTTTGAGATAATGTAGTACGCTGTTTAAGGCGAGTATCAGTAAAGTTAGGGTTCTTAGGTGCGATCCTCGCTTTGGAATATATTTTGTTATTTGTGAGCGTTTTCTTTAGATACTAGTTGCTGTTGGTAGCGCCGCATATTATTTTTCTAAAATCTACCAAACATCAATTTTTTTCCGAATGTTTCGCAAATTTTTGGATAGCAAGCGTATTATAAAAATCTGAAACGTAACCAAAAAAGACTTCAGAACTGAAACTGGACGTTACTTGCATACGCATAAAAAGTTTTTAATAAGCTGAAAATTACTTGGGCATTAAAAGTAGATACCGCCCAAATAGATGCATTTACCTCAGGAAGGCAAAATGCAGTTGTATCGTCACGTAAAAAATACCAGCAAAAGGTATTCAAAGCGTTCAGGAACTGTTACGAATTAGCGTGAAATGTTATTGTTAAAAGAAATTCTATTATTCACCGTCGAGCACTTGGATTATTTGCAATGATACTGTATGTCTGGTATGTTTCAAAAATAAAAGCGGGAGGTTATCTTTTTATAAAAGTTTTCTTGTATGCCAGAAATTTATGTTTCAAACGTTTACATGACGTTTTGTGACTTCTTCTAAGAAAAGCATGATTCTGTAAAGCAACAAACAACAAACAGAAACGAGAAAAATGTACAAACGAAAAAAATATTCAACGTTCGAACATAGGATTTTCAAATTCCTATAGCACTCTTTAACCATGCAGTTACTTATCTCCTCGTTAATAGTGAACACTTAAACATCACAGTTTCTAGGTGCGGTGAAGTGAACGTGGTCGGTAAATAAATAACCAATAAACGCAGTTTCGTTGGAAACAAAATTATTATTTATCTATAATTATTTATCTGCAGTTAAAAAAAATTGTGCAAAACATCCAATTATTTAACTGTTGTGCTTACCTTATACTACACTTGTATTTTTCTCGTAAATATCTCCTAAAACACCTAACTTAAAATTTTAGTCATTCTTATGAAGGATTTTTGTTAATTTCTAACTTCCAGTTTAAATATAAATGATTTTCGAATTGAAGTTATTACATTTTCAAGCTCGGTAGAATAAAGCTAGCCCTACAAATAATTTTCGGTATTTTTCCACAAATTCTTCTTAATTTTATATTCAACTCAAAGTCTCATTATTAACAAGAGTTAAACAGCAACAAATAGTTGAAAACTTGGATAGCGGGAAACACTCAATACGCAGCAGCAGCGCCTACAGACAGGTGACGTCACTAAATCGATCGCCAATCCCAGTGCGTTTTCTGTCACGTGACAAGAGGCAAGAAAAATCTGGTTTTTAATTTGCTTTTTTTTTATTAAAAACAATTCACCTTTCTTTTCAAATTTAACAAAAATAGCTTCCTTAAGCATTAATCGACGCGAATGACTGCAATTGGTAATATATTTCAATACTGTCAAATAGCCCCAATTTGCTACAAATTAAGGTTGGATATTGAGAATACCAGGCACAAGAAAAATTCAAGAAGATTAAATGTTGTTTCTCTAGAAGGATGCAAAAAATGAAACGGTCTCATATGCTTTTAAATTCACTCGCTCATTTATGATGGGTAACGAAAAAAGTATTATAGAAGAAGTATATTTTAAAACGTACCTAGCTGCGTGAATAAGTGAAAGTAAAATCTAAATAAAAAGTAGGATGCAGACGTAGGTAGCACCGGGCAGAAGGAGTTGAAAATTATATGTATGCACCACCACAGTGGATCGGAGAGGTACAACAGCACCAATTTCAAATTTCGTGTCCTGGACCCCAAGGGCCGTCCAATCTGATTACGGTTTTTAGGCGGTTTTCCGCAATCGCCTACGCCATGGGTGGCCAACCCGCGGCCCGCCTTGAACATTTTTCTGGCCCGCGAGATGCATCACACTTTTACAAGATACATTTTATATTTCATTTTTAGTGTTATATTTCTTTACAATTTGCGTTTATTATCATTATTATTATATTTTCTATATTTATATGTAAGAATAATAGTAAACACAATAATAATTCATGTTTAAATTTTTCACTCCCAAAACATGTCTCTAGTGGGAATATAATAATTTAATTTGCGGTCCGTGGAGTAATGCTTCCAAAGTGGCCAGCAAGATAATTTTGGTTGGCCACGCCTGGCCTAGGCGAATGCTGAAACATTCCCCAATCTACACATTTCACAAGCCGAAATATACATGTCGAATCCATTCTGGAAAGATGAGGAGTCGGGTGGGTGGAATGGCGATTCCGCTCGAGGTAGATGGCTCATTAGTGAAGGTAGGCTGTGTATATCCCTCGGACAGTGGAGAGTAACTACGAGAACACAGCTGATACAAGGATCCGGTTTATTAGACTCAGGTTCACAATACACAATGACAGAAAGTAGAGTGATGTTGTCTCGAAGGTCAGGAATGAAGAGAGCTGCGTGTGCTGTTTTTTTGCCGTTAAGTAGCTCCTCGTTGGTATCACTGCCGTCGCCGTGGCGCTGGCATCCTGCTCGCTGCGTCTGTGGCGCCATCTAGTAGCGTAGCCCCATACTCCCGATCCGACATAGATATAGTTACACAAATCGTAGACAGTTGGTAACAGTAAAGATCCCTCTCATAGCTGCAGGAACTAATAATCCCTGGTTGTAACTACCCAGTGGAAACATTGGACAGATTTTTATTGACAAGCCAGGATGGGAATCAAGGCTTTGAGTGATCGACTGGTCAATTCACAAATAATAATAATAGTAATAATAATACGGGATTGAAGGGAAAGCACAGGAAACAAGAGTACACTAAATGAAGAAAGCAATGGGGTTAGTACAAAATATTTACAACAAAAAATGTATTTCAGACAACACCAGGATAAGACATTATAACAGGGTAATTAGTACAGCAGTTACATACGCAAGTGAAACATTAGCAATGAACACAAAAAAGCAACAGAACAAATCAAGAAAGAAAAATTATCAGAAAACTCCTCGGACCCAGAGTGAATGAAGATGGACAGTATATACTTATAACTACAGAGAAAATATCAAACGTAGAATCAGACAAGAGGGAAAAAAGGCTGAAATTTTATGGACATCTGAGTAGACTTCCGAAGAAAAGAATCTCAAGAGAAATTTTAGAACACACACAAACAGTAAAAACAACAAACACATGGATGAAGGAGGTGGAGAAAGACCTGAAGTCCGCAGGCACTGCTAAAGGAGACGCCACAGACCGAGATATTTTTAGTAAGAAACTGAATTCATGGTAAGAGAAAAAAAAAGGAAAAATCTAAACGCGTCTGAAGAAAAGAAAACGGCCAGTGAAAGAATGAAAAAATATTGGTCCGACAAGAAGAACATCTCAAAAAGGAAGTGAACGCATCCAGTAAGGATTGCTTATCGTTCTCCGTTATAGGGACATACTAAAATAATAATAATACAGATAAAAATAAAAAGCTTGTTAAAGTAAAGGAAGTAAGCATCCATAGTACTGCCTTTGTGCAGTAAAATACATACCTACAATGATTTTGTATGTAGTCAGCGGCATAAAGATTTTGGCGGACCCCAGTAGAATCTTTGGTTGGCAACGGCGACAGCAAAGTGGAGAGAGGTCTTTGGCGGTGGAGAGCCCCGCAGGCGACCGTCCGAAAAGCTGCTTGAAAGCTGAGGGCCCCCCCTCCCCCCAGGCTGGTATCTAAGTACTCGCCAAGTCTCCACTACCTGCGCTCCCTAAATCGGATTCAGGACTCCGCCAAATGGTCCCTCTCGCGCTGCTTCCGTCCCTGCATTTCTTGCTTCACTCGGTCACCCAACAGAGCCTGCGACTTCTGTCGCATTACCAAACTGCGGTAGTTCTTATTACGAATGCTTTATACATCTTTTACAGGCAGTGTTATAGACCACTTCTTACCACGATGCAATCTTGCAAAAAGCATCGCCTTCTAGATCAGAGAAGAAATGTTCTGTAAATGTATCAGACAGTTTTAGTTTATGAGCGAGATCGCTTGAGTTCCTGACAAAGAGACGGAATTATCTGATTTTGAGTCACGGTGCTAATGAATTCTGGGACTTTGCCTTGATGGCACGATACTCGGTGTTGTACAATTCATAGTCAACAGATTAGTTTACACTGTTTAGTGTAGCAGATCCTTAACAAAACGCCAGTGAAGTAGTTATTAATATCTCTGTGATATGTGCTGTACAATTCATAGTCACCAGATTATGTACGGAAATCCTGGATCAAACCCGAAATCGGAAAGCTAATTCGCTAGCTCAGTATCTGCATAGTCAATGCTTCCAGCAGCAGTTCTCCTAATACTGGGTGACCCGTGCGAAAATTTCGCAATAAGATGAATACTAAGGTTGGTGGTTTGTAATAGGATGAAAGAAGAATCTCCTCATTTTTAGATTTTTTTAATGTTTTTTAGTGTAATAGATACGTAGAAAGAGTCAACGCCAGTGAAGCAGGTTATTAATATCTCTGGGATATGTGATGCGGTCTAGCGGCTTGGATATGAATCTCTCAAACGTTTTTACTTTTTTCCTTCAAGGTTAAAACTCCGAATAATTCTTTCTTTATAATGTTACCTAAATGGAGACCTTAATCATTAATGATACCTCATTTATCTATTTCGGTTAGGTATCACGGAAGATAAATGGCTCGTGACAAAAAAATAAGTTATGGGAATAATGTTCTTTTGTCCTTTAAGGGTCAAATTCCGAAAAAATCCCTTTCTTAAAATATGTTGTGACCACAGCGGAGTTCTTAATCTTTAAAATGATACCTCATTTATCTATGTCGGTTAGATATCATGGGAGATAAATGCCTCGTGACACAAAAATGTGTTGTAGAAATATTGATAATTTTGCCTTTTAAGGGTCGAATTTTGAAAAATTTCTTTTCTTAATATATGATGTCACCAGTGCAGTGATCTAAATCTTTTAATGTTGTACCTTATTCATTTTTTTCGGTTAGAAAATAAAGCGAGATAAATGGATCGTGGTATATAAAAAACGCGTTTCACAAACATTGACATTTTTTGCACTTTAAGGGTCCAATTTTGGATAAAACACTTTCTTAAAATATGTTACGATCAAAGAGAATACCTTAAAACTTAAAATGATACCTCATTTATTGATTTATTAATTTCTTGTGACAAAAAAAACACCTTATAGAGAAAAAAAAATGATGTCCGGTCTATAGATAAAAAAACTGGTAGTAATGAATATATTTTGGAGATAAATATCAACGCTTATATAAATACCTAAATTACTTGGTAGCTGGAGCCAAATATATTTGATGTTCAGAAACTGACGTAATAAGTAAAAATTCTGAATTCTAAGCCATTTCCGAACTTCCTGAACCCCACCAAGTTCGAAATTCCGCATATCAGAGAGCTTTTTTGATTCAGAAAAAAGAGCATCTTGCAGCTAGACGACGTTTTCGGTGATTGTTTATTGGAAGATGCTATGAATTTTGTATTTTAACAAATTAATATCAATCTGCACAAACTGAATAATCTATATTACAAACTAGCTTGCCTACATATGATTCCTCTTATTCTAAAACTAAATAATAGACTCTGTGATAGCTTTACTGAAAAATTTCGTCTCTCGCAAAGTGTGCAAGTTCCGATTATTACTTTCCTCCTACTAGAAAATTTAGTGGCTATTATCGGAATAATTTTACGTGATTTCGACGTTATTTTAACGTGCGATATGTGACAGGGCAAATTAAACTGCAACATGTGCAAAGTAACACCCATAACGAATAAGGAGACACCATTTGCCATAGAGTACAAGGAAAAGAATTAAATTTTATTATTTTTATTATTAACGCTCCAGTAGCAATTCCCCTAGTCATCCAATTACCCCTTTTTATATATTTTCTTAAATTTTCTTTTATAATTACAGTGTTAAATTGCTCCCCCATTTACGTTTCCAATTTATTGGTAAATTACTCATCAGTTCACTTATTAATTTGTTCCAATTCTGACACCTTGACCAACAAAATAAAAATTTTCCCACTCTCTTATGCATGAAATCGAGGCAAGATTGTGGTAATGGTCACCTTTCCCCTTCCAAGCACTATACCTAATTCTTTTGACCAACATCCCTCCAAGCCCCACCACCAACAGCATGTGCCGTATATTCCCATCACTCTCATCACCCTCCTCCTTTCCTCCAATGACTCCCAATCCAGCTCCTTTATCATATCAGCTACCGACTGGGTCCCGCGATAATTTGCAACACTACAGAGCAACATTAAATGGAATCATCAAATAATATCGGTCGTTGGAAAATCTTATTCGAGACATCGGTTCATGGATCGAATGTTGAACAAATGTAACGTATCTATAAGAGAAGTAGCGTACTGAACTTCTGTGCGTCCGCATCTGATCTGCTGTGTAGTTTGTGGCTCCCTTTGATGTGTAACATATTTCATCGTTCAAAGACGTCACTTCCGTCACGCATTTCCATTGCAGTGCTCATTTTCCAATCCAACTCTGAAAAGAAGTGGCACTAAAAAAATTCAAAAATTGATTTCCAAATCACTACACACAAAATAACTGAACCAAGCAAAATTAATTATCACCATGATAAAACCATATTATAATATGAAATCATTCGCCAGTATTGTTGCGCCACACAATGGGATCAGGTTGGAATTCTGGGTGCCCCGCACCGGCCTTCTGATTGCGGTTTTTACAGTTTTCCGCAGTCACCTTAGCCGAATGCTGGGATGGTACCAAATCACTGACTCGTAAACCACACATTTCTCAAACAAAAATACATATATTATAGGAGGCACAAGGGGGCGTCTATTAATTACGTGAGGTGAAACAAGGGAGAGAGGGGGGGGGAGACCGGCGACATCTCACCGGAAGAGGGGGGGGGGAGGAGGGCGACGGAAATATCAGGTCATCTTTTTAATTTCTTGAAAAACAGTATAGCTTAAAAATGTTACCAAAAAAGTACAAGGTCTGTTAGCAGGGGAGGTTCCATCAAGATTTCACCAAATCTCACCGGGGGGGGGGGGGGGGCGAAGGAGGAGGGGAGGGTGAAGGAGGAGGGGGGAGCGGATCTGAATTTCCGAAAAAAACTTCACGTAATTAATGGACGACCCAAGTTACACATATCGTAGACAGATGACCCAGTTATTCCCGGAACTGACAATACAGGGTTCCAACCACCCACAAATTCTTTATTATCAATTAATTCCTCATTTTCGATTTGTCTCGACGAGTTTCACACGAATTCATCATCAGACTTGGTTATGGCGAAATTTATCTTCTGGTCCAGGTCGAATTTTAACCAAATGCGTCAATTTTGTGATACGATATCTCGAGAACTAAGCGAGATATAAAAAAATTATTTTTTACTCTCAATTTTTCTAGCCGTGTTGCATAAGAATCCATCATTAAGGGTTATCGTAGAATCCCCTGAATTGCTACCTGACTGGCATTGAGATTTCTATTTAACATAATAATAGCATTTTTTTAGAAGCAATTTGTGAGGCGATCTCGCAAATGGATCTAGCGATTTGGATGAAATTTCATGTGTAGATAAAGTATTGCTTTCAAAATTTTTAACACGATTTTTTTTTTTTTTTTAAAAAAAAGGATCAATTTTTTGTATTTGGTTTCTCTAAAACGGCATTAAACTCATTACGTAGAAGGTTCAGGTACCAGAAAGCCTACTGATGTTAGTTAAGCTTCTCTTTGGTTAACTGTGCACCTCAAAACGCCTAGGAAGCCTTCAAGCCTTTTACTTTAATCAAACTTTACTCGAAATCTTGGATATTGAACAGAAATCGAAAGATGCCGAGCGAAGATCGGTCACCCAGGTACTATTAATAATAATACGAACTCGGAAAATACTTAACACTGCAACGAGTCATTGCTGTCTGTGTGACTCCGCAGAATTCCAGCCATCCTCGAGCCAGAGTGAAGCACCTCATCAGCAGACATTTCCAAGACGTTCGCCTGGCGTCGCTGAGATGTCAGCCCTCACTTCATTGCAGGTCGTTCGCGTCGCACAACCCAGAAGCAAAGCGACAATACGCACACACACAAGCACAGATTCTCCTCGTTTCCTGTCGTCCGCCGAGAGGCATCAGGCAGGCGACAAAGCCGACAATTTGTCCACAATGCGCCTCCTAATGACCGGGGACCGCAATTTGCGGCGTAATGCGTGCGATTCTTATCGCACAGGCAGCAGATCGTTTTTCTCCTGTTGGTGACTGCTAACTACTGTCGCGGTCTGCCAGCGAGGCAGCTTCAGCTCGCCGTTCATTCACTTGCTTACGTCACTGTAATGTAAGCGTTCCTCACCGACTTGTGGCTATACTGATTCAGAGCAGGGATGTAACGGATATCCTCATCCGCATCCGCAAGTGCGGAACTTTCACGTGAAATCCTACATCCGCTTTCTCATCCGCATCCGCAATTTTTAAAGCGGATATATAGCGGGTGTTTTGATTACATTGCAATATACAGGGTGTTACAAAAAGGTATGGCCAAACTTTCAGGAAACATTCCTCACACACAAACAAAGAAAATATGTTATGTGGACATGTGTCCGGAAACGCTTACTTTCCATGTTAGAGCTCTTTTTAGTTTCGTTAGTATGTACTGTACTTCCTCGATTCACCGCCAGTTGGCCAAATTGCAGGAAGGTAATGTTGACGCGGTGCTTGTGTTGACCCCGGTACCAAATGTAGAGAGACTTCGTGCTCGTATTGTGGACGGCTGGCTGCATCAGCGCATCAGGGATTCCATGCGACGGAGGGTGGATGCATGTATCCTCGCTAAGGGAGGACATTTTGAACATTTCCTGTTACAAAGTGTTTGATGTCACGCTGGTACGTTCTGTTGCTGTGTGTTTCCATTCCATGTTTAATGTGATTTGAAGAGAAGTAATAAAATGAGCTCTAACATGGAAAGTAAGCGTTTCCGGACACATGTCCACATAACATATTTTCTTTGTTTGTTTGTGAGGAATGTTTCATGAAAGTTTGGCCGTACCTTTTTGTTACACCCTGTATATTATTCTTTTCTCTTTATACGAGATTCTACCCATCGTTGCTTAGCTAACAACAAAGTGGTTGTTTTTATTCTGACGATCTTCGAATAGAACTAACAATGAACTGAACGTTTTCACTTAAGCGACGAGTTTACAAGTTTGTACTTGCAAGTAAACTAAAGCAGCTTATTTACTGTCCAACTCAGGACATCCGTGTAGAACTACGGTAGGATGCGCTCACCCACTCACGCTAATAGAAGGGATCCAACAAATGTTCTAAGCAATCCTTTCCACTAATACTTTCTCGAGACACACCATGTGTCCTTATCGCACAATCCTAGGAAGTTTCTTCCAATAGCTTTCTCCAATATCCATAGCTTGTTAGACAGCAAGGACACTTTTTGGTTGCCATGGAGTCCTACGACATCCAACACGCCCTACTTGTATCTTGTAACTTCTTTCACGGCCCATCAAGATTTCTTTATCGAAAATCGGTCCTTTAAGTTGTACTGTGACGCACCACTAAGACCGAGAGTGGTGGTGTAACGGATAGCGTTCTGGCCTCGCATTCGGGAGGACGGCGGTTCGAATCCCCGTCCGGGCATCCAGATTTGGGTTTTCCATGGTTTCCCCAAATCACTCCAGGCCAATGCCGGGATGCTTCCTTCAAAGGGCCATGGCCGAATTCCTTCCCATTCCTTGCCCCCATCCTTTCCCGTCTCTAAAGGCCTCGCTGTTGAGAGACGTAAAGCAGTTAAAAAAAAAAAAAAAAGCAGCACTAAGAGCGCTGGCGAGCAAGGAACCGAGCATGGTGGGTGAGCGTTAATGCTCCGACCTCGCATTCGGGAGGACGCGGGTTCCAATACCCGTCCGGGTATCAGGGTTTGGATTTTCAATGGTTTCACCAAATCACTCCAGGTGAATGCTTCCTTTAAAAGGCAATGGCCGAATTTCTTCCAGTTCCTAGCCCCGATCTTTTCATGCCTCTAATGACATCGACTGCGACGGATATAAGCAACAAAAAAAAAAAAAATGAACACGGGTTTATGCAGTAGCGTGGCCTTGTGCTTGACGCTTGAATTAGTCGAAGCACGAACTCCGCAAAGTTCATATGAAAAATATTGATTTTAGACGCTTCCCTAATAATGTTAATAATTTAATTCACTTGTGAAACCATTACACGTTGTTTGTTGTTGAAAGAAGGGACAAAAATAAATCTATATGGCACTATTATATGGAAATAGACTTTACCTAAGAAAAACGATAGGGTTTGGCATATAATATATATAATTATTTTGATTTTAAATTTATTTTTCGTAAAATATTAAAATCAAAATAATTATACATTTATTTTTCCACATGCGCATCCGCAAAACATCCGCATCAGCATCCGCAAAGATGACATCCGTTACAATCCAAATTCAGAGTACGCAAATACATCTGTACATTCCGAACACCGGATCAGTGGAGGGACTCGGTAGTGTAAGCTTTATAGTACTAGTTCCGCGTGTCGGTGGTCGCGGTTCGAGTCTTGCCGAGGGTATAGGTGTTTCAGTGTCGTGAGTGTTACTGTCGCGTCCATCCTGTGGTGTATACAGGGTGGTTCAGGAGGAATAGTAACGTAGCATATTTCAATATAGTTATATGCAGTTTTCTAGTGCGGTACAAGCCAGCTATAGCAAGCTACCGTCCTGCGAAAGCGCGAAACACGAATCCGCTTATGCAGATACTTGAATCCCTTCTACAAAACCACAGAGCCAGCAGTTTTACAGTGGGAGACGCCGTCCGTAAAGTTTTGGAACCTCCTAGAAAGACCGTCTCCAGCTGGCCAATTAAGAATCTGCATTCACACCTCGTGATGCAAGACAATAGGAAACAGTCACTCCACTATGGAGATACAGTGCGTAGGCCAGTTCCGTACAGGCTCTCTCCGCAGTGTTTTTCTGAAGATCACACAGTGGACTTGTCACTCTTTGATCCAATGATTTAGGCAGCATTACGAAAATTCACCACCATATCCACCCTTCCTATTCCCAAGCGTGAGGCTAATACCGAACCTCCCATTATTTTATCCAGCCATGTGGCTATCGTGAGGAAGCAAAATTCGCTTCTGTGCATAGTTATGATGTACCAGTTAATTGAATAATTCCACTTTTTCTTTTGTAGAGATCAGGAAAAATACCTGTCAATCGTATCTCTGAAGTTCATTATTTAGAGTGTTATTAAGTGTTTTCCATCCAGTACTCGCAGTCGCCAACTGGAAGAACCAGAAGTTGACGGCGAGGAGGCGGGACGAATTCTCGTGCAAAAACTGGGTAACTCGAAGGTAATCCTTCGCTCGGCCTTTACCACATAACAGTAAGTATTGAAGGATGTTGTAGAATGAACAATATTGAGAAAAACGTTCATAATATAAACATACTTCCGATTTCCATTCGTTTTGGAAATACAGGTGCTAGAATAGTAACCATAAAATAAATCTCAGAAAATGATCAAGAGCACACAATTAAATTATTGAATTACTTTACTCACGCAAAAGCACATGCATATTTTACGATTAGCGATACCATCGACAAAATTCGAATCGTCGAGCTACTACAGCATCTTTTTCCACGAGATCCGCGTGCATCGAGACTGTACGTGTTGACTTTGTAGTGGGTGCCTTAGTGGGCAAACTACGTTACAATTATCTTTCATACCTTTATGATTAATAATTGTGGATTTTTTATTTTAATATTTATGAAGGAGTGAAAATTTATTAATTTTGCAAGAATCTCGACGTTAGTTGGAATTTAGGAAAAATTGTCACAATATGACATTTATTTTCTTATCACTGGCGATTACAAGTCTGAGCGAATTTACCGTTAACATTAACACAAATTGGCAAAATCATAAAAGCAACGCTAAGAGGTACAATTAGCCGTCATGAGCAAGCAAACAATTGTATATTTACTTTTAAATATATCTCAGAATCAAAATGCAAGAAATAATGACAACTGGAAACAATGAAAAATACAAGTTATGACGACCTCAGACAAAGGCATCATAATACTGTGACTTTACAGTTAAAAAGACAATCATGGGCACCACGAATGAATAATATATCATTCGAAAATAACTAGTTCTGGCAAATTATGCCGCTAGCTCAGGGGTTTTTACAATTACAAAGTGAGAACATGGATCTATCCTCTCAAAGTCGTTTAAGGGGTCTGTTTCACGGAATGCACAATCAGATGGCTTGGTCGTAATAAGTTAGTATATTTAAGTTAGTATATTTTGCATATTTTCATTCCCTGCTCACTTATGGCATCTCATTCTGGGGAAACTCGTCACAAGCACAGAGGGTATTTAAATTGCAAAAACGTGCTATAAGAACTATTTTTGGAGCAAGCCCACAGACGTCGTGCAGAAATCTATTTAAAAACCTGGGTGTTCTAACAATGCCAGCACAATATGTATACTCTGTACTATCATTTGTAGTGGAAAATCCTGAACACTTCAATCTTACTGCTGACATACATAGCCATAATACTAGGAATAAATATAATATTCACAAAGATTACAAATCACTGTCAATTGTACAGAAAGGGTTAACATTTACTGGAGCTTCCTTATTCAATGTCTTACCAACAGAAATTAAATGTTATCTACAAAAACCCAACTACTTTAAGTCCAAACTGAAAGAGTTTCTGCTTCAGAATCAATTTTACTCTGTAAAAGAATTTTCTTCTTGGAATTTGGTAACTAAGAATGACTGATAAAATAGTATATATGGTGTATGGAAGGGAAAGGTGACAAAATTGTCCACAATTACTAAAATGATATATGGTTTTTCTTTCTGTTGAAACTTTTGACAAATGAAGTAATTACACTGTTTACAAAACTTCACTCATATATAGTAACTAACATGGGATAGCATGCACTCAAAAACTGCTGTAAAACATTATGATACTAACAGGTTTTTAAGTAATTGACTGCTTATGAGTTGTGGTAACTGGTTGGTAAGAAAATAACTGGTTGTTAGATGCTGGTAACAAGTTTATACACTGTTCCACATAATAAGTATTAACTAACTCGGGATTGTATTTGTAGATTACAGGAAATATTGGTTATACTAATGGGTCATAACTAACTTCTTGTCACTATATAATATTATCAATTATATAGTAATATTGACATTACTAATAAGTGTATGTACTGTTCCACATCCCCGAGAATATTCTCACATGGGATCAAAGTGAACATATCTATCTATCTATCTATCTATCTAAGTTACCATTGTAGTTCTGCGTCTGATGTCTGCGGTGACTGGAGCGGACCCACGGTATGTGAGACTATCTCACAAGGCAGCTACAGGTATCTCTGGACTGACAATGCGCGTCATCGCATTACCGGCTGTGTTTCCGTGATAAGCTTGCTCCATCAAGCCGGCAGCAGCAGTTGGCGAAAGAAGTCAACTTTCCAAGTCCACCTCAGACTCGACTCGCATAGAATGGACTCGAAGATCCAATTGAAGCTCATCGCTCTTCTCTCTCGCGAGGAAACTTCTCGCTCCGCCCCTTGTAGTCTCGAAGCTCACATATAACAGAAATTCCCAGGATTTTAAGTTATACGCTTATTTGGATTGGATCTTCAGGTCGGCACCTAATGTCACGTGATATCCCCGATATGTGATTTGCCCCGCTCATATCACAGAGGTCGGACATATTCGGCTAAGTTCGCCGGGGTGAGAGCACATTCGGGTGTCGGGCGGCAGGCATTTCCCGCCAGGTGAGTGACTCTGTTGACCACCCATCCCCAGGGAGCAGAGTGTGTGGTCCGGCAAATCCCAAATCCGCGACTTCTTGTTGCCATGGTTCGGGAAGACCAGATTAGCTTCAAGCCTACATAGCTCAATAATTCTTTAATATTCGCTTTACCAAGATATACTGTATGTTCACCATTTCATTGCAGTCCTCACTTGGAATCTTGCGTACTTCATAAAATTAGAACAAAAATCTATTTAGGTGGTCGCCCAAGATTTATGTAAATTACTCCAACATTATGACATATATAATAAAAATGCACCTTGTAACGTGGCGACAGCGCATCATGTTACAACTTCAAGCATCAATAAAGTGCTTCAATTTGTGTATTGAAGTATTATTTTAATGTTGCAAATGTGTACTCGCTTCATAAAATATCTGATATTTTCCATATTATAAAACAATTACATGGAGATTATTCTTTGGACATATCAGTCAGCGGTTCCAAATTTTTTTGGCCCCGGAACCCTAATTGATGATACATTTTTTGGCGGATCCCCATTTTTATAAGTGTAAGCTGAAAAACCAGTCTTGCATCGGCAAGTCGTCACAAACGGAAGCAGAACCATGATAGCCTTCTCACGGTACGGTTATGACTTTTTTCAACGAACATTTTATTTAATTCTTGGACGGAACATGGAACCCTTGTAACCCTTTCCACGGAACTCCAGGGTTCTGCGGACCACCATTGTGGAATCACCGATAGAGAATATCATATGGATGGTATTTCCGTTGTAACATAACGGATGGAACATCCATATGATATTCTCTATCACTATTCTTAGCAATTAAATTCGTTGATGCTGAAGAGCTTATTGTTAAGTTTAACATCTATTCTCTCAACATCGTACTTGGGTCTCAAAGACATGTAATCATAAAATTAAAAAAGTTTGTAATGTATCATGTTTTTATAACGGTCTAAAAAGTATAAAATAATTTCTCTAATCCTTATGAAGGATAAAACCACATACATAATTCTAACGTCTTCTAAATTGTCCTGAAAATTAACACTTGAAAATTTTTGATAGCTATCAAAATACTTGTAAGATTGGTGACGAAAAATATTGTTCGCATGCAACAGATAATTGATGCATTAATAGCTCTACTAACAATTTTATTGCACCGCGAATAATGTGAACTGATATGTAAGTTCTTTCATTGATAAATACTCTCTACTCTTCTTATAGTTATCTGTTGCATGCGCCCAATGTTATTCGTCACCAATCACTAGTATTCCAAGTATAATTTTTCAGGACAATTTAGAAGAAGTTAGAAATCTGTACGTGGTTTTATCCTTCATAAGGATTAGAGAAATTACTTTATACTTTTTAGTCCGTTATAAAAACATGGTACAATAAAAAGTTTTTTTATTATTATTTTCCTCTGTTTAGGATTATGTGAGTGAAAATCTGTAATTGATTTTAAATACTTTGATGACATAATCACAGAGACATGCTGCAAATTCCAGTGCTTTAATAGAAAACATTTAATTGAGTTATTTCCATCACGGGGACATAAGTAACAAAACAAAAAAAAGAATTATTCATATCCGTCGTTTGAATCATAAGCTATGGTCTGGAATACTAACAAAAATCTAATAGAAAAAAGCACTTTTAGTTATGCCAGAAATCTTCAGGCAGCATTTCGAATTTTTCTTTCCCTAAAGACATTGTTCAAACTATCGCAAACATTTTTAAATAATTAGCCTAATTGGTCCCTAGAAAATGTTGTTGCCGAATTTTCCGATTTCCTGGACTTTTCCACCTTTCTTTCTTCAGAGTATTAAAGACATTTAAAAAATAGCTAAATTGGTCTATAGAAAAAAGTGCTTTCAGGTTTTCCCGGCATTTTCCAGGCAACTTTTCCAATTTTTCTTTCTTTAAAAACCTTATTCGGACTGTTATGAATGGTCAAAATTTCAAGTGTCTAGCTCATCGAGGAGTTAGTTTAAAATCAATTACTAAATTGCACCCGGACAGACCATGCCCAAAGCGAGTTGATAAAAACATTTTTTTTTAAATATGTAAAATGAGGAAAATAATGTTCCAAATAGTTTCGGTATTAATTGCTGCACGGGTGGTTCTACTCCTTTGTTCCGTTAGGGTATGAAATACGCAAAGTATAAATAACTTCTGGTGCAATAAAGCTCTCTGTTAATTTCCTTTTTTGACAGGATTCAGAACACATCATGGCTCACCATAACCGAATACTGTTGATTTCTTATTTATATATATATATATATATATATATATAAAACATGTTTTTCAGTTATTGATTGAATTTAATGTTTATCCTTTAATTTTCGTAAATAGGTGATCTGTAGTTATTTTACCGATTTGTTCGTGTTTTATATAAGCCGTATGATGCTTACTGAATTAAGTTTACTAACAAAAGTTTGACACTACTCTCTGCGTGCGCTGTACTTCTTTATACCTCAACAGGGTAAACACTCCGACTTATAGCAGCCTTACTTACACTAGCAGGCAATAAGCAATATAAAATGGCGAATTATATTTCTTTATTTTTCAGCTTAAACCAACGTCGCATTTTACTCCAGAGCTGATGTGTTGTACAGTTTTTGAAATCCAAAGAATATCTATCCAACTTATCAAAAGCAGTCGAGTCCTAATATTGAGCAAAGGTGGTGGAGAACAAGTGTCTGCTTGAAACAGAAAAACAGGCAAAATTTCAAGAAATGATTCATTCCTTCTCCGTAGATTATTAATAGTGCCAAACGCTTTTTCTTTTTGGAAATATCTGCAATTTCAGAAGTTACCTTTCACTATTATCAGTATGGATAATTTTAACGAAGTCTAACATTCTGGAAATAATCAGGAATTTTATGATCGTCTTTTGGTGCACAACTACACTTCAAAGATTTAATTTACTAGCGGTTGATTAATCTACATCTACATATATACTCTGCAATTCACAAAATTGAGTGTGGAAGAGGGTGCTCTGCACCAAAGCTAATCTCTTTGATTCAGTCGTCTATCTCTTTTTAAGCTTCGCTAATAGTTTTAACTTTACAGGTCAGTTATAATACGAATCGAAGTTAAAGTGTGAGACAGTCTAACCTTTCTCTTCACATGCAAATATTTTAAATTGTTGCTAAATTTTTGACTATGTGATCTAATTTTAAGGAAAAATAAAGATGGCAGAAAGAAAAAATAAAACAGTGTAACATTCAGTAATATTTTCTCTGCTTTTTCACTTTTCGAAATTAGACCTCCCAGGAAAAGAATAAAATTGGCTATTTCTGGATTAATAGTATTATACTTACCGGAAGTTGACGTGTAAAACTTCCGCTTTCCGGTCGAGCGACTTCTGTCTGCCATGTCAAACAGAGCTCCTAACCCTCTTTTTTCTGAAACACACCAAAGGAAATGAATCTTTAACGCCTGTATTATAGCCGCTTTCAAAGAGACAAGCGTATGGCAAGCCGTTTTGTGACTACCCTTCTCAGAGCGATTGTAAAACTTCTAACGCAACAACAGACACGATAATTTAAAAGCCGCACCTGAAAGCGATATGGCTGCTTCATCGTGCACGTTTAGTGGACAATACAGTTTGATGTTGTGTCCTGGATCCCGCTTATATTACTCAAAGCGGTGTTCTGCCGTAGGAGTTTGGTTTCATTGGACACTGGTGCAGGCTTCAAACGATAGTGTAGTCTCCCGCAACGCGGTTCAAATGAAGTAAAAACCTTCATCATTGCTAGCTCGATCACAGACGAAAGCGAACGACAGCATGCAAACCAAAAGTCAAATTGATAACGTGGACGCAATAAAATTTCATTTGTTGGTGGCGGATGACAATAGCTCCTATTCAGTTTTTACCGTCGACGTAGTTCTTTCCGAAGTTTATGTCATATGAAAAGTGTAATGTCTCCAGCAGATACTTCGATTAAATAGAATTTGCAATACTTTTTGTTAGAAAATTCTTTTTCTTTATTATTCAATAAACGTAAAATATAATATAAAAAGCAGGTTTATCCTACACAGTCCAGTCACATTAATGTGTCCACCTCTCTAAACCAAAATAACCACCTTTGGCAAAGCGGACCGCTGCGAGGCGTGCAGGAAGAGAGTCAATTAGGTTTCTGAAGGTGGTCACTGGGATGTTGAGCCATGCCGACTCCAGTGCCGTGGCCAGCTGCGCTAGATTACGCAGTTGGGGATCCATGGCGCGAACAACCCGATCGAGGTGGTCCCACAGATTCTTGATTGGGTTTAAATCCGGTGAGTTTGCTGGCCAGGGGAGTAAGGTAAACTCATCCTGGTGCTCTTCGAACCACTCACATACACTGCGAGCTGTATGACACCTCGCATTGTCCTGCTGGTAGATGCGATCATTGTGAGGAAAATTTATTCGCATGTAAGGGTGTACATGGTCCGCAAGGACAGATACGTAATTGTGCTGATCCATCGTGCCTTCCACAACGATGAGTTCACCCAGTGAATGCCAGGAAAACATTCCCCAAACCATAATGCTCCCTCCTCCACCTTGGATCCTTCCGGCAATTGTTGCAAGATGTTTGCTTTCAGACGTTTCACACCGTATGCTTTCAGACGTTTCACACCGTATGCGCCAACGTCCATCTGTCCGATGGAGTGTAAAACGTGATTCATCGGAAAAAGCCACTTGTCGCCACTCTGTGGACGTCCAGTTGCGGTACTGGCGTGCAAATTCCAGCCTTCGTCACCGATGAACAGCAGTCAGCATAGGTGCATTAACCAGGCGTCTGCTGCAGAGGCCCATGAGCAGCAAAGTTCGCTGAACCGTTGTTAAGGATACACTCTTGGTAGCCCCTTGGTTAATTTGGGCGGTCAGTTGCTCAACAGTTGCACGTGTATTTGCCCGAACGCAACTCCGTAGCTTTCGTTGGCCTCTGTCCTCTATAGCCCGTGGTGCACCACATGTTCCACGCCGCTGATTTTGAGTAGTGCCATTTTGCCATGCACGGTATACTTTCACCATGGCGGCACGTGAACAGTTCACAAAATTAGCTATTTCCGAAATGCTTCCACCCTTGGCCCGAAATCCAATAATCATGCCCTTTTGGACGTAGGATAAATCGCTACGTTTCTGCATTACGCCAACGATTGAAATGCTTTCTGATGCCCTAGGACATCCTTTATATACACTCCACTGTAATGTGCTGCCACTTGCCTTCTGTGATTGGTTATTTCACGTTGACGTCGAAAGTAGGTTGTGGTCACATTAATGTGACTGGACTGTGTAGTATCCAGTCGCTAAAATTTCTGATGGCGGGGTATTATTTTTAAGTTAGTATTATGCAACAGGAGAGAAAGAAATTGGCCATACCCTGATCGCCAACCCACGAACTAGACTTGGCGCTATAGTCATGATTTTTTTTTGGGGGGGGGGGGGGGAGGGAGGGTTTTACACCTCGTCGACGTTTAGGTCATTAGAGATTAGGAAGGTGGAAAAAAATCCGGGGCAAGGGACGGTTAGAAATTCGACCATGACCTTTTAAAGGAACCATCACGGCATTCTTCTTGAATGGTTCTGGAAATCATGGAAAACCGAAATCGAATGGTCGGAACCCGCATCCTACCGAATGCTAATCCATTGCGTGCAGCTCACCTATAACGCTCGGTTATAAATCTAGATCATGCTTTGAGTGCTAAGCATAGGGTGACGATGATATTGTAAATGATGCAAAGAGAAAGAAAACAAAATGTTGGATAGGCCTATACGTGCCTACTCTTCAGAATTGCATAAATATGGTGAAATCACCAACAACATATACCCTGGCTCCAAACGATAACACTGTGATATTTTGGATTGATTCCAAGCCTTCGGTGATTAGAAATTGTGGTCCAGTGTCACATGGTGAAAATTTCTTCCACCACCGAGGCATCAATCAGCTAACTTCGTGCATAACAGCCAATACTGCCCTAGCAATCTCGTCCTCTGTAATTACATTTCTTCATTGTTACTGTTCCTAAATAAAATAAATCAGTGTAGAAATCGGCAGAACCATAGACACTATTTTCCGAGTCTTTACTTCAGACTCCAGAGTTAGACATTTTTGTATGATCATGGTAACTGTTAAGTATATCAGGAAAATCAATCTAATCTCTTCATCTATGTCAATGTGTCCTGTGCTTTCCAGAAGTGGTATATCAGGAAACACCGGAAATATTCCGAATACACAAGAAGGAACAGAAACGAGTAACCACTAACTACTGACGAATGCCACCGAGTAGCTTACAGTATGTCTGTCGTTCCTAACATTAGGATTCGGTGTACATAGAACAACGCAGCCGTATTACTGTCAGTCCGCTGTCTATCAGTCTGTCACCGTCCTCTATTATTAATCTTCGGACTACAATACTGCGCATGATATTCCCTCTGTTGAATCAAAACCGAATTCTATAACATTATATTTCAGCTAGTTTCCATAGACGAAAAGAGAATCCAGAAAAAAGTTCGTACGGAAACATGTGGAATGTAACTTGTCACACTCCTATTTTTCATAACGAACGGAATAAGCCGATGTTGATAATAGATTAATATGATTTATAATGATGATTAATCTTATATATATATATAAATAGATGTATATTTCACTTTCCAGCCACCACTACCTAGCACAGATCACTGCTCTTTGTGTGTGGTAGTAGCACAGATTTACCCGTCGATCACAACGTTGGCCGAATTTCCGTAACTGTGGTAGTGTGGGAGATATGGTGATTGAAAGAGGCCGATCAAGCATATTTTCGTATTTCGACCAAAGACATGTGTCTCCGTATATGTCACTCTGCTGCCACAACTACATAGCATAGATCATTGGTGTTTTTGTGTGGTAGTGGTATCGTGTCTCCTGTCGTGTACTATGGTGGTTAGATGTCGGTAGCTTTGGGGGTGTGGGAAATATAGTTGTTGAAAGTAGTCGACCTTTGGCACTTTCATATTTCTACCAAAAACGTATGTGTCATGGTGTATCACGTTTCAGCCAAAACTGTATAGAGCAGATCACTGGTCTTTGTGTATGGTAGTAGTACAGATTTACCCGTCGATCACAACGTTGGCCGAATTTCGGTAACTGTGGTAGTGTGGGAGATCTGGTGGTTGAAAGAGGCCGAACAAGGATATTTTCGTATTTCGACCAAAGACATGTGTCTTTGTATATGTCACTTTGTTGCCACAACTACGTAGCGTAGATCATTGGTGTTTGTGTGTGGTAGTAGTATCGTGTTTTCCATCGTGTGTAATGGTGGTTAGATGTTTGTAGCTATGGGGGTGTGGGAGATATTGTGGTTGAAATTGGTCGACCTGCGGCACTTTCATATTTCTACCAAAGACGTTTGTGTCGTGGTGTATCACTTTTCAGCCAAAACTATCTAGCGCAGAACACTGGTGTTTGTGTGTGGTAGTAGCACAGAGTCACCCGTCGATAGCAACGTTGGCCGAATTTCGGTAACTGTGGGAGTGTGGGAGATATGGTGGTTGAAATTGGTCGATCAAGGATATTATCGTATTTTGACCAAAGACATGTGTGTCCGCATATTTTACTTTGCTGCCTGAAATACATAGCGCAGATGACTGGCGTTTGTGTGTGGTAATAGCATCGAGTATACCATCGTACACTATGGTGGTTAGATGTTGGTAGCTGTCAATCCAAATTCTTTACAAACACGAACGAAGTCGTGGGCTCCAGCTAGTATATTATTGTTTTCAAATGGACTCTATAGGATCACACTTAACTTCGATTCTCATTATGACTTTCAATTAAAAATTTGTAGTTATATCCAGGGATTGCCAGTTTCTGGAGCAATGGGGACAGCTTAAGTGTCGCCATCTGTATGATATTCCTGTGTTTTATGTTACCTACGATATATATATATATATATATGTTGTAACGAACGCTTAATGTGACCGCTAGTTATATTAATAAACTATAGGTTTATTTATAAATGTGGAATATTTTAGTTAGCATGTGGGCGCTGTGGACAGGGTGTAAAGGCAGCCACACACGCTACGGTACACCGGAGAGGTCTACCTGTACAGGTACACCTGCCAGGTAGACCGGAGCGTGTGTGACGCAAACCTGCACAGGTATGCGGACCTGTACAGGTAACCGGAGAAGAATGAAAAATCAATTCTTTCTACCTGCGCCAGACCACAGACCGGAGCGTGTGTGGGGGTATTGCGGTAGACCTGTACAGTGTACAGGTTTCAGTCTCATTTATAGCTTTGTGGAAGAGAGATCGCGTTGTATGCAGTGTCGTAACAGTTTTTCTTCTTTGTTTTGCTTCAAGTTACAAACGTACACCATGTACAATCGCAAGCTTAATAAAGTTATAGAAGAATTTATCGAAATTTATGAATCAGAACCTTGTCTGTGGCGTGTTAAGAGTAAGGAATACCATGATCGCCCCAAGAGAGAGGCCGCGTATACGAAGTTATTGCAAAAATTTCAAGAGTATGAATCTGACGCTAATAAGCAGACTGTGATTAAAAAAATAAATAACCTAAGAAGCAACGTCCGAAAGGAGAAAAAAAAAATGAAGCCTCGTTGAAGTCTGGAGCGTCGACAGATGCAATTTATAAAATAACTCTTTGGTACTACAAGTTATTTGATTTTCTGGGTGATCAAGATACCCTAAGAAGATCGAATTCCAACATAAATGAGGAAGAAAGCGATTGCGAGGTAAATAAATTACAAATTTGTCTTTGCTGAATTTTTATTTATTTTAACTGGAAATAATGTACAATTTAAGTTCTTGGCAGCATAGATTAATGTTTATAACAATGTTTGGGGAATCTGTTTCTATTAACAAATTTATTTAGCCATGGCACTTTACCCTCATTCACAAAGTAATTGTTGAAATATTCTCTAACTTTTTTAGCGTCATTGAATATTTCCCAGGTTTCGGCGAATTAAATTTTCCATGTTCGAACGCAAAGTATCATAGCCTGCAGACACAACATTCCCGTTTTCAGTATCTTCCTGATAAAAACACTTTGAAGGTGCATAGGAATTTGGTACTTGTTCAATCAAAAACCTGTGTAAGGCACACGTTGCCATCACTATTTTTTCTATGTTCTTTGGTTCTACATTAATTTGTGTAAGGTATATGCGAAATCGCAAAGCCAATATACCAAAAGCATTTTCAACAATGCGTCTCGCCCGAGACAGTCGATAGTTAAAAATCTCTTTATCACATGTATTTAGATCTGCTTGTCGGAACGGCTTCAGCACATCCGTCCTCAGCGGAAATGCATCATCTGCAACAAAAACATATGGCAGACTTCTAGTACTCCCTGAAATGTTTTCTGTGCTCGGGATTTTCAATTTTCTTCTCTGTAGTTTTTCGAAAAACTTTATATTGTGAAGAACACCTCCATCCGACATTCTGCCATTTGTACTAAAATCTACTAAAATGAATTGGTATTTTGCATCTACTATAGCAAGTAGTACCATGCTATGACGGCCTTTGTAATTGCAGAATTCAGAACCACAGTCAGCTGGCGGTATTATGACAATGTGTTTTCCATCTAAAGCACCCAAACAATGTGGAAAATTCCATCGCTTCTCAAACAATTGTGCAATTTCTTTTCCATTCTTCCGATGAATTAGGAAACTGTAAATAAACAAATAATTAATTTTTGCAGGAAAACTCTGAAGAAAATAATGAATGCAATGAAGAATCTTCACAAAATGCAGACAGGGAGCTGGCAAAGGAAGAAGAAGGGTCAGCTCAAAATGCAAAACTAAGGTCAAAAGAAAAAAATGAGGATCGAAATACATATCAACAACGTTACTCAAGGCCTGGTAAAAAGAATGATCAGTTATATACGGATGTTATGCTTTCAGTGCGAGACCATTTTAAGCGACCTTTGGTACAAGAAGACCGCTACGATCTCATGGGAAAGAGTATAGCAATAAAACTGAGAGGCTTAGAAAAACGTCAGCGCCTTATAGCTGAAAAAATGATAAGTGATGTGTTGTTTGAAGCAGAAATTGGGAACCTCAATACTCACTCTAATAACACTTATGGATACATGCAACAATATCCTGCTACTTCTACATATTCTTCGACACCCACATACATCTCTTCGTCAAGTAGTCCTATTTCATGTGCATCAAGCATAAGTGTATCGCAACAATATGCAAATCCTTCAAATTCTGTTCGGAATTATCTAATTCCTCCTTTCCATTCAAGTGAAATGCTAACAATCAGACCCACGATACAGCAATTCCCCGAAGTTGA
>JARYHS010011408.1:271811918-271881909 GCA_031002005.1 Vandiemenella viatica | reverse complement strand
TTGTAATTAATATCGCAGTTTCTTTATTTTCAGAAAAAGCAATCGATTAAATAAATCTTTGTTTTTATTATATCGTAAAAATTGGAGATATGTTTCTTATAACGATTATTTAGTAATTTACAAAAGTAAACGTTATAATTTAGATACTATTGTGTAATCACATACGTCACTACGAGCAAAATTATTTACATTACTACGCGATAAATATGGCAGGGATCAGGCAGTATAGACCCCAGTTTTACGAAATTCATAAGGACATAAAAGAATTGATAAGGAACAAAATGAAAAATGGCAGAGATATATAAGAGAGAAATAAACCATTTGTCGCTGTCAGCTTAAATATAGAGATAACTTACAATCAATTTTTTTATATATATTTTTTTAAATGGCTGTCCCAAATATTTGTTCCTAGAGTTCATTCGCTTATGCCGTCCAGATGTCATGAATAGTGATAAACTAAAACAGCTTCGTGGCATTTGGAATGGTGCGTTGATGAAAGAACAATGGGCACATTGCGAAAACGTACCTATTTTGATATTGTCGCAGAAATTTTTTCCCAATCAGTAAAATAAATAGGTACGTGAGCAACTCATTTCGGAGCTAAAACGATATTTTTAGTGTCAAAAGACTCTTTTTAAGAGCCAAAAATTATACACAGAAAACAAATTGTCATAAAATTATTGAGCGCAAACGTGTTGTTGTAGTGAACACTGGGCCACAATAACAACGAATAATTACTGTTTTCAACGCATCCACGTATCGTGTGTGTACTGGCTGCATTACGACCTAATCAATAATGACATATTTATAAAATATGATTTCATCATTAACTGTTGGCTTTGAGGTTGTAATGCAGCCTGGACCACATTAATGGAGACACAAATGATTTGAATATTGGGAATACATAATATTGTGTGCAGTGGTTACGTTTCACTTTGGTCCAGGATGCATTACGACATAAACACTAGGGACAAATTTGTATAACATCATTTCGTCAATAAACTTGGTGTGTTTAGAATGTAATGCAGCCAGGACCATAGTAATGGAGACAGGTACAATTTGAATAATGGGAATCCACATTATTGTGTGCTGTGGTTACGTTTCACTTTGGTCCAGGCTGCATTACGACCTATAAACTAAGGAATTCCTTATAATATACCATTTCGTCAATAACCGTGGTGTGTTTAGGTTGTAATGCAGCCTGGACCTCCGTAATCGAGACAGGTATGATTTGAATAATGGGAATCCACAATATTGTGTGCTGTAGTTACGTTTCGCTTTGGATTCAGGCTGCATTACGACACAAACACTACGGACATATTTATAAAACATGATTTCTTCAATAACCGTGGTGTGTTTAGGTCGCAATGCATCCTGGACCATAGTAATGGAGACACAAACGAATTGAATGTTTGGAAATCCACAATACTGTGTGCTGTGGTTACGTTTCACTTTGGTCCAGGCTGCATTACAACGGATAAACTGAGAAATTGTTCATAAAATATGTTTTCGTCAATAACCGTGGTATGTTTAGGTTGTAATGCAGCCTGGACCATAGTAATGGAGACAGGTACGATTCGGATAATGGGAATCCACAATATTGTGTGCTGTGGTTACGTTTCACTTTGATCCAGGCTGCATTACTACCAATAAACTAAGGAATTGTTTATAATATATCATTTAGTCAATAACCGTGGTGTGTTTAGGTTGCAATGCATCCTGGACCAAAGTAATTGAGATAGATACGATTTGAATATTTGGAAAAACACAATATTGTGTGCTGTGGTTACGTTTCACTTTGGTCCAGGCTGCATTACAACCGATAAACTGAGAAATTGCTCATAAAATATGTTTTCGTCAATAACCGTGGTGTGTTTAGGTTGCAATGTATGCTGGAGTATACTGCATAGAGTTTTTAAGGTACTCTATATCAACTATTGCGATGAGTAAGTGCTTATTAACGTTCCAGAAAAATTACTAATTGTTTCATGCACCGAATTATAAACATTTTTAGAAAAAACTTAACTTTTTAAAAAAATTTACATTTGTTTAAAACTTTTCGTGAACTGATTGCGTGCAGTTAAATTCATATATACCGCTCTGAAATGCTCATAGTACTACCTAGCGGTGATTTCAGAAACTATTATCGTCTCTAACGAAAGTAATAGTTCCACAAAATACATTCGTAACGCTAATGGGAACTATTTCCTTCACCGTTCTGTACATTATTGCTTTTAAATTTAATCTCGTCTTCTTAATTAGATTTGTACAAAATTAATCATAATTAGATCTGTACAAAAATACCCGCAAATATTTTGCCTAAATATATTCAAACTCTTACAAATTAAATATTTCCTCTGCCATGGTGCATATTCTTGTAGTTAAATTTAAACTTCTGTTCTTAATTCTTACAAAATTTGTCGCAAAATTATTTAGTCTCATATATTCCTTCCTCCATAGTTGTAAACAGCATAGACTACAACCATGGAGGAATTTCCTTCCTCCATGACTACAACTACTACTGTTTACATTATAACAAAAACTAATGTCTCTGGTTGCTTGTAAGTTACATCGCTGGAAGTACACTCACCCACGATAAAAGTGTGTGGTGAGTAAACTGGAACTTTACCGATAATGAGTTCAATCCATTCACTTAATTCTACATCGCTATACCGCTTTCAGTTATTCTCTCCGTTTTAGTTTCGTACTATCTCCCCGCCCGAAAACCCCAACTCTTTCGGTACTATTTTTATTGTCTTAACATTGTACGAAAACGACAAAAGTATTATGGATTAAATTCTAGATGGCTATACCAAAAACGAAGAATTTAGTTTCGTACTATCTCCCCGCCCGAAAACCCCCTGTTCCCGTGCTGTCCCGTTAGTGACATGTTTAGACCTTGCCATGACTGTACGCGACGTCATAGTGACGTCAGTCACGTTATGTCAACAGTCTCCGGACGAGCGGTATAGAATAATACAAAATTACCCGATAATTTATTATTGTGACCGGCTGCAGAAATCCGATAACACGTCAAACACTGAACATCTGGTTGTGTTATCGGACATCTGCGGCCAAATTCAACATTGACCCGCTAAAGAAAAATTGCTGGATAGATATCTAAAAAAATATTTTAAAGTAAGTGAACGAAAGGGGTATCGGTTCAAGTTTACGTCGCGATACACGACATCAAGATACAATGATTGTATCAATGCGCGTGTGATTGAGGCTTTGATTTTGTAGCGACAATATTAATGGAGATTGTGGTTAGGTTGAAATTCGGCCTGGACCAGAATGAAAACAAAACCTTCTTGTCACAGCAAAAGGCACGAGGAATTTAGTTATTTAAACAACTTTCATAAGCACTATGTCACGTTATGACGTCATGTATCGCGACGTAAACTACTCCCGAGGTATCTCGAAATGAGATAAATGTGGTTATCGCCAACAAGTGCGTATTCAAAAACATTAACACTGCATATCGTATATCAAAAGTAGTAGTAGAAATGCCGTTGGGAAAGAACCACAAATGCACTCAATCAAATGGAACTACTCACAAAAATATCGCGCTGATTCAAGTTCACATTGCTATCATTAACACTTTATACAACCATCATTACTTACCATATCAGCGGAAAACATTCTTTTTCAGTCAAAGCAACACTGACCACAAGCCACAAGTTCAAATGATTGAAGAAGGAATATTCCTCCATGGTTCAAATCACCGGGTGTTCACGTGTCACAAATAACTAAGCGGCTACAAATAACCGTTATTTTAAAAACGCCGTTTAGAAAGTAGCGGCCAAAACGATAACTGGAGTTATTCAAATAACGGTCAGCACTTCCCTCTCTGACAGCGCTGTAATTGTTCGTCGACCGCCCGCTACGAGTGCATCAGTCACCGCTTATTGCCTCTCTCACCGTTATTAATTGCAATAAATACCACTAGATGACACTACCATCGCAAAATAATAGTTATTAACTACGATAGCGATCACTAGAGGACACCACCTATGTAAACCGCTTTTTCCAACCTCTAACCGTTATTAACTGCGATAGCGCCCAACAGATGTCGCTACTGCTGACGACGTTAAATACTACTTTGCAGGTGTTATTTGCGATAGGGTCCAAAATTTATCATCTCTCTACGACTTAGTGACCATTAAACTGGTTTTCAGCATCCATCCTTCCATCAAAAACCACTTGATTATGCTTTTTGTTACAGCTGTGTACATGTGTTATATCGTCTTTGCCAGTTGAAGGCGTTATTAACTTCGATAGCGATCACTAGAGGACACTAACATCGCAAAATAATAGTTATTATTAATATCCTATGTAAGCCGCTTTTTCACCGTTATTAACTGCAATAGCGGCCAGCAGATGGAGAAACCATCGAAAAGCGCTAGTTTGAAAATAGGATATCCTAGTCATAGAATTTATCCACGTTGTTTCTTCTTGCTCCAGCTTTCACCGTAGTCGGACGTTGCAGAACGAGAGCATCACTTATTCACTTGTGTTTTTAGCCTGAAGCTTTCTTCTGCCATACGATTAACGAATTTGCTCGCAAGAAATAATTCAGGAATCAGAAGCTTGTGCATTGCACTTGTTTCGTTAACACCTGTTTGCTTTTTACAATTTATTTTTTAATTTATCATTTGTATTATACTAATTTCTTGTCTGAGCTTTTAGTTTCAGGATTGCTGGTCGGCCGCTGCATTGTTAAAGAGATCAGTTTCAGTAGTTCTTCGCCATCTGTCTTGGAGAAGATTCTGCATTTCGCATCTGTATCGCATAAATTTGTTTTCGTTTGCAACTGTGAGTATATTGTTTCAGTTGTATTTCATTTTTTACAACTTGCCATGTTGATGTAGCCTCTTATTATCTTAGCATTTCATCTAGCAAGTTGGTGTATTTTGACCGGTTTATTTTCTTTGTTTATTTATTTCACCATGTATTTTGTTCTACAATCGTCGTACCTTGTTGTACTACAGTGTACATGTACATTCTTTCTGCTTTAACCACGTGGAATAACTTCATGCTACCATTGTTTTTATCGTTCCCCAGGGTTAAGTTACTTTTCACCAATTTTTTATTTCTCTTGGAAACCGGTTGGCTTCTAAACGTGTTAAGATCAAGATATTTTTATTTTTCTTACCTTACGATTCCGGTGTGTCAAAAGTAACTCTGTGAAATTGTTTCCATCAAAATAATCTTTTTTGAGTCATTTACTAATTAGCAAACCTTTGTCTTTTAGTATTCTTAAAATTCTTTGACTTTTTCCCAATCATTTAATTTTATTTGCACCGCAAATTTTGCTCTACTGAGGTTTACGATACAGGAGATTCTATTTTTTAAACTGCGCATATAAATAACGTGTTTGAAAGATAGTATGTTTGATGAGCATGACAAAAATGTAGTTTTAGCTGTATCTTAAAACTCTCTATTGCTGAATTTTTTTAATTGTTAAATTTCTCGTTGAGTGAGGCTATTATTCTAATGTGCATAGAAATGTTTAGTTGTATAAAAGTGTTATCAAGTTTCTTGTTTATTTTGTTGGAAAAATTTTATTTTATGGTTTAAAAAAACTGAACTAAAAATCTTGTTTGCTTTTATTATGTACTTTAATTTATTGGCTTCAATGAGTGTTCCTAATTTTTCTGGTTCCCTCCTCCCCTCTAAGTGTTTTCTAACCCTCTTTTAGATGTTTCACTGAGGATGTTGGTTTGTTCTGTTTCTGTATTGATGAAATTGCTAAATCATGTACAAAGCCCAGGGTTTAGAGTTTTTTTATACCAATGTAATTCACTGGATTCTCTTGAATTTAATTATTCTAATTTCTTAAGTGTACCTGTTGGATGTAATAAGAATGACAGATATGTTGTCTAAGATTAGTGGAGAAAAGAAGTGATAACACATGGAAAAACTGCAAATTTAAGTCAAAGTGCATATGTTCATAAGATTCCTGTACTATACCACAATGATCTTTGTCTAAAAGCATTGGTGCAGGAGAGTAGTTCTAGCAGTATCGTATAATTCATTGTTACATTTTCCTGCTCCATTTTATTATGTTAAAGGATTACTGTACTGTTTCAGCACTCCTTGGGACAAGATTGTCTACAGCCTCGAAGCTTTTGAAGAGTTAGTTTCTTTTCACTTGCTGGTAAGTTAGTTTCACATTGCTATTTCTTAAATATTTACTATTTCTTGCCTATATTTACAAGTTGTCATATATTCTGAACTACATAATAAATTTTTTATCTTAAGTATGGTGCATAAAATGCAATGCAAGGAATTTTGTTGGTATTTGGTAAAATAATCAGGCAAACAAGAGGCCAAGCTCCTTTAGCCCAAGGTGTTATACACAAGTTACTATCAGGGCTTCTCCTTTTACCTGCCACCCGCAGGTAAGAATGAAATTGTGTTTTAAGATAGTTCATTTTCTTTGCTGCAAATATATTGGGATATTCTGCAGAAAATTCCACAGGAACTATGCTATGTTCCAGTTAACAGGGATTTCATTAGAAAATTACTGCTTTAGCCTTGTGAAAGGAGAAAACATTTCTGAGCTATTTTTTTATGAATTTTATATCAGTTTCAGGCATTGTAAGCTGATGAGCCAAAATGTTTACTAAATAGTTGTATGAAAAGTTAAGATCAGCAATATAAAACTTGTCATTTTATTTAATGAACATGGTATTGTAGTTCTTATTGAAGTCTCATTGGATTCTTGTAGTTTCTTCTATATCACTGCAGTAATAAAGTTCCTATAATTATTTCTATTCCAGTAATAAGAAAAATTTGTCCTTTGTCCACAAATTCTGCTGGTAGGGTGGGGTAAGATATTCATTTCATGATCAACTTTAAATAGTAGTTCCTCTACCTCTCTGTGCATTTATTGTAATCTACCAGTAAACTTTATTTTTTCTGCCAAGTTTAACTACAAATCTTTTAATATTTCAGTTGATTGAGGAAAGATGTCAAGGAAATTGAAAAGCCAGATGTGGCAATACTTTGAGCGTGTCAATGAAACCCAGGCACAGTGCAAGTTGTGTCAGAAGATTTTATCTTGGAAGACCACGGTTTCAAATCTGAAACAGCATTTAAAAAGCTCTCACGTCACCATTTGTTTCTCTTCATCGGTCTCTGCCCCACCAACTATGACAACAACAGCAGTGATTACATCTACAGCCTGTGAAAGTATGAAAAAGTTCTAAACGTGTCAGTGTTTGATTATTTTAAATAAATGTTTTCGATTACTGATCACTCATTCAAATTTTAGGTGTTACATTCACTACAGTTGCTTCTAGAGCTACCTCATCAGTTGTGAGTAGTACTGTTACAGCGAGTTCAGGATGTCAAGGTAGGTCAGAATTATTATTTTGCACCTGTGAATGTTTTCATAGTCTTATAATGAAGGAAATAGAATGCAGTATTAATGTGGGCAGCTTTTATTTTATTTTCAGGAAATGTAACTGCTCCTTGCACAAGTGATGCTGCTCTCTCTGCACAGACTCCTGGTCAACACTCTCATATTAGGTCTTATTTTCGAGCAAAGATGGATGCGGCGTATAAGAAAAAAGTTGATGCTCTTGTGCTTAGATTATTCTTTATCGATTTCCAACCTTTCTCTATTGTTGAAGATAGTGCTTTCTGTGATTTAATTAAGTTCCTCAATTCCATGTATGAATTACCAAGTAGAAAGACATTTTCTAACTGTTTATTGCCAGTAGCTTATGCGGAGAAAGTGAAGGAAGTATCTGAAAGGATGCGCATGTTCACAGTATATGTCTCACTGCTGACCTGTGGACATCTGTTAACAATGAAAGTTACATCTGCCATTACAGGTCATATGATCAGTGATAAATTGAACTAGATTCAGTGTTTATTAGCTTGTGATTTTAATTGAAGGCCCTCACACGAGTTCAACTTTCAAAAACGATTTGGGAAATTGTTGACAGATTCCACTTAACTCAAAAGGTTTCGCTTGTTGTCTACTGATAATGCACCAAACATCACAAGTGCTATTACAAATAACTTGAGGTGGAAACATTTTCCCTGTTACGCCCACTCTTTGAACCTTGTTGTACAAAATGCATTGAAGTTATTTTCAGAGATTCACGAGAAGGTTAAGACAATTGTATCTTTCTTCAAAAGAAGTGTCAACGCAACAGAGAAATTACTAATTTATCAGAGGAATAATTGTACTGGTGAACCTAAATAAATTGCTGCAGGATATGCCAACCAGGTGGGATTCCACTTTTTTGATGTTGGGAACGGTTCGTTCAGTTGCAAGATGCTGTGAAGAGCACTATTGCCCTGTCCAATGCAGACATTCCATTACTGACCCCTGGAGAATGGACAGTGTGCTCTCAGATGTGTCAAATACTAGGACCAGTCCGTGAAGTTACAAAGGAACTTAGTGGTGAAAAATATGCCACAGGAAGTGAGGTTAGTTGTATATTTCACCCAAATGTAGTGTGATATATTCTAAATGATTGTATTAAGCCCAATTTTGTTAGTATTTGTTAGTATATGTTAATTTACCATGTTCTTAGTACATTAATATGGAATTTTCTTTTCCCAGATTATTCTCATCACCCAAGGACTTGTTGAAACGTGTAAAGACATACTTAAAAGTCCTCTCGCTGATATGGCAAGAAATGTTGCAGCTAACTTGCTAGAAGGCCTGAGATCAAGATTTCAAAACCTGGAAATGAGGAAGCCTATTGCTTTATCAACTATACTTGATCCAAGGTTTAAAATGGTTCCATTTCAACAACACACACAAGCAGCAGCACAAGTAAAAAAATATCTGACTGATCTGGTGTCACTGAAATTGGGTGAGAGCAGGCAGAGTAGTTCAGTTGTGGGAAAGCAGGACCTCCTCCTGCAGCCACTTCTAAATACAGGTCTATTTGGAAGTCATTTGATGAGATATCTCAAACGATTCAATCGCAGGGAACACGTCAGTCTGGTGCCATCATAGAAGTTCAACGTTACTTAGAAATGCAGATAATTCCGAGGACAGAAAATCCTCTGAAATGGTGGCTTAATCATGCTTCTCTGTTCCCAACAATATCACAGATTGTAAAAGAGAGATTCAATGTTGTTGCAACTTCAGTACCTTGTGAAAGAACTTTTTTCAAAAACTGGTTTTATATTAAGTGATAGGAGGTCTAGGCTTAAACCATCCAAGGTACAGCAGCTAGTGTTTCTTAATGCGAATGATCATATTCACAATTAATTCTGTTTTGTATCTTACCTAATAACATTTTTTTTTATTAATATCTAGTTATAGTAAACAATGGAACACAGGTGCTGTATCACCTGCCAAAGCCTGTCCCAAGCCAGGTTGAAAAAAGGTGAGGGTGAGGAGTAACAACCTCGTTAAAAAACCAGGGTTCATCTGGCCCGGATGATAGCACCCTGTAAGGGTCCCGTTACCAGGGGTACGGTGAAGAGTCTACATCTAGCAACTGTGTTCTATATAACCCATTATGATTAAATCTGTGCTTAAGTGAACTATGTTTTTATGTTAATGTTAATATCTTACACCAAACATCCTGATTGTGGTTTTCCATGGTTTTCCAGAATCAAAAGGCAAATGATAGGATGTTAATTTTATATGTCCATGGCAGTTTTTATATTAAGTTGAAACTTCAGTGTTTTCATGTGAATTGTACAGTAATCAAAATAAATGAGTAACATATACCTTTGTCTTGTTTAAAATTAATCCTGTTCCTAACTCCTGTATACCAAGCAAAGTTAAAATAATTCAAGGTATCAATTGTTTCTCAGGTTGTAATGCTTTAATATTTGACAAATGAAATTTCTAGATGATGCCAAAAGCCTTTAAATTCTCAAATAATTTTACTCTCAATGCATTAGTTTACATTCTGACTAGGTACGAATAGACAATACGAAGAGTTTCATGTTTGGTTGAAAGTTCTGACATTATTGATAAATCAAGTTTTTAGCCAATAATAGTACAGCTAACTTGTGTTTGTAACGTGCTGATAGAAGTGGCTATAACAGAACTATATGGCAAATATTTTTTCCTTGGTAACATCTCCTTTTAAAAAATTACATAATGTTGGACTATAGGAAGATTCCACAAAGTATCAATTTCTCTTGCTATTATCTCTATGTAGCACACAAGGTCTAAAATTTTCCTTTGGACAGATAGATATTTGTTCTGGATAATAGATGTCTTACAGATAACTTTCCACAGTCAAAACCTAATTAGATTTAAATTTGTGGTGCAAGGTAAGGTATACTGAGTGAATGATTGTAGTACTATCTACTTTTAAACAATTTATGGATTGCTGGCAAATGGTGCAAAGTTGATAAATTTCATTCTGAGCTTGCAGAGGAAGGCAGAAAGTTGATATTTATTTTAGCAGAGGCTACACAAACTAAATAACGAATAGTATGTAAGAGGTTCTACTGAAGTTTGATATACTACGCTGAAATATTAAAGGCTGTTTGTGAAAGTAAGTATAAAGAAGCGATATAACATGAAAAAGTGAAAGTGGACAAATATTATTCAAGTTAGTTTGGCTACAAAAAAAAAAAGTTAATACTGCTTGAGAAAACTAGCTCAGGTGATACATAAACTAAAACATATTGATGTTGGTGCCACATTTTTATGCTCCATCCATAATATGCACAAGAAGCAGTGTTGTGAAAGTATAACATTCTTAAGGTCACTGTTGGAAACACAGGTCACAATCTAATTTCCACGCTTCAAATTAAGAGTGAATATATAACAAATATGTTATTCTGAAAGTGAAACTGCAACTGATTGATGAGGAAAGGGTGCGATAAAATGGCATACAAATTGGTTAAATAAACCTTTTGGAATCAGTTATTCAAGTTCAGGTAAAACTTTACTGTGGATGGAAAGCAAAATCACTCTATGTGGAAGATATGCGTCAAACGTCATTACATTTTCATCCAGTTCGAAATAAATGTTTACACAAAAATTCATCCCACATTGTTTGAATTCCGATCAGTTTATTTACAGATTCTTAAGGAATAGGTAACAATACGGTATTTGTTTCACTATTTTCACAAGTCAATTAGTTTCAAACATCAAATCATATTTACATTTCAAATTACTTTTATGTACGTCTGAACAACATACTTAAATTGCAACTGGTCTGTTATTGGGGCACATTTACAACATATCTAAAATATACTATACATATAACTATAGCCACACAAAACTTAATGCGAATTAATGGCCAGACTGAAAAGATTGAAGATTGTTTACTTTCAGCAAAGTTCTTCTGTTCTTTACGAGTAAGCTACACGGAATGCTGTATTTGTTGCATATATTCATAAAAACTCCTACCACAAGTTCTTTAGTTTCCATCAGAAAAATATTTTAACACCTAATCAAAACTGCCCACTTCAGATTATTTTCATATATCGTACGTCCCTAAATCACTTATACTTCATTTCCTCCTGTTTGATCACGTTATACACTAACCGCTAAAGCTGGTCGTGTTAAAATTCTATATTAATTTACCAAGGCATCTCTGCCACTTATTAAAACAAATACATAAACACAAGTCGAAGGCGTATATAATGTCTCTGACAGTTACTATGGAAGCGGCTTATTAAGCCGCTTATCTGAAAGCCGCTTATTTGAAAGCCGCTATTTTAAACGCTAATAATAAGCCGCTTTTCGTGACGTCAGGGCTATTTCGCTATTATTTGTGGGCGTGGCCGCTATTTTCGTCACATCCGGTTATTTGACATTTCCGGCTTTTTCAACAAGAGAAGAGCGTTTCTGAGCAGAGATATTAGTGGCGTCACCATAGATATTACGTCGAAAAAAAATAACTATACGCTATTTTTAACGGTTAAAAAAAGCGGTTAGAAAAAAGAAGCAATAACTGAATAACGTATTACTGGAAAAAAAGCGTTTTGCCCATCTCTAGAGGAGAGTATTGTGCTAGCCAGGTAGATGAACAGAGTGATCTGCGGGAATTTCTGTTTTTCATGTGGCACGACGAACATTCTGTGCCGGTGGGCGGTCAAGTTCCGTCCATGTGGCTGCTGCATTGTCTGTTCGTTAGTAGGACTGCTGCTCCTGCCTGGATCTGGACACCAGATATTTCGTTTGAGCAAATGAGCTCAGGTACACGACGTCTTCTGAGGAACTGTGCTACACTGGTCCAAAGCAGAGCAGAGAACGTCATCCAATGTGTGGCGGCGGACATGTAAATTCGGTAATCATACATCGCCAATGAAGGACACTGAGCTAGCTACAGTTTCAAGTTCATAGCATTGCCCAGCCACGACCCTGCAAATGATAACTCCCATAGCCTGGAGCTAACATAACTTTCAGAAGTGAACAGTAAAAATGTTGAATTTGTTATTATTTGATTTTGTGTATTTTATACAAAATACCCTGGCGCCCGCAGAAGGACAGCTAATTAATTTTAACTAATTTAGCTGTAAAATGTCATGTCAGCAATTGAAATAAAACGATTTGTGATTTCTCATATAAAGTATTCAAGCAAACAGCAATTAGGACGGCCGATACGCGGTAGCCAACGCTGGATCCTGGTTATACCTCCCCGATCCATGGTACAGGCGCCATAAAGGGTGACAGGTCGATGATTAACGTAGGTGCCCAATCTTCGCTCGGAATCTTTCGTTTTCGGTATACAAGATTTACTCTTAATCTTTAGAGACGTTTGTGAGAAATTAATTTTACCTATATACAAGAGTTGCTTACCTAATAGTATTAGATTGGATAGATTAGATAAATTTTATAAAACCTAACTTACTTCACGAAATGGCGTTAGAGCCGTTCCCGAGGTACCAAATACAAGAATTGCTTTTTTTTTTTTTTTTTGTATAATCGTGCTACAAACTTTAAAAGAAACTCGTTATCTACAAATGAAATTTTATCCAAAAAAACTAGAGCCAAGAGCCATTTCCGCGTTTGTTCGGTCCACCATCCCATAAATTGGTTTTAAAGAAAAAATTTATTATTATGATCAATAAAAATCTTAATGATAATCAGGGATTAATTCATGGTTTAAGATTAGTGGTAACTCACTGTCTTCATAAAAGTAACTTTCGTTATAACCATCAAGAGCGCACAAGGTCAGACGCTTCAAAGCGAGGGATTGTATTTACTAGCACTTGTTCATTTCAAATGGACACCTGAGCGAGGCTTTTTCACGATTTCGTAGATTTAGCAATATTTATATTTGTATTAAAGATGTATATGTTCAAAAATTAAACGATTATCACGTTATAGCTGTTAATATTGTCTTAAAATAACTTTTGTAAAGTAAAGAAGTTTGGAAAAATCACATCTGATAAAGCCAATATCTATTTTTTAAAATATCCACTTTTTAAATGTTTTATAATTATGCATGTGTATGTAATGAGAACGACTTTTTACAAAGAAAGTTATATTTATTACTAAAATACCTTTCATTAATAAATATACTTGCATTTACTCATTTCCAAAATATTAGATTACCATTCGGTGACTGATTACAAAGAATTGTTCGTTTAAAGATGTGAGTTCTTTGCTGCAACCAAAGAGAACTTAACTAACATTAGTAGACTCACTGGTACCTGAAACGACTACAACATGGCGTTAGAGACACCAATGCAAGAATTGCTGATTTTTTTCTAAAATCGAGTTGTTGCACGGAAGACACCTATTTAGGTAAACTTAAAAAAGAAAACGTTATCTAAATATGAAATTTCATCCAAATCGTTATAGCCGTTTCCGAGATCCAGTATATATCAGGGAAACTACAAAATTCAATGTGATGATTTATCTATTGTAAAATGGTATTTAATTTTGTGTAAAGACCATCTGTGACTTGGATACATTGTAAAGTGTGTTATATAAACGTTCATGAGTTATGAATTAAAGTTTGTAGGGCGCAATAACAAAAGGCACTGATTACTGTTAAATTTGGACTCAGTAAATACAGAGAGGATAAAGAAGGCAAAATATCAGCCGTTAGAAGGATAAGTATTGTGGTACAGGTTATCACAAGATGAACTATAACTGATGACCTAATAATAGATATGGATGCAAACATGATATTCTTCAACTTACGAAAAAGCTACATTCAAGGTAAATAATTCAGTTACACTTTCATTTTTTTCGCTGTAGAATAAAGACATGAGTGTTCAATAAAATTATATCGGTTACTGTGCAAAGTACGGCCAGTAGAGAAAACTGTTTATTCGGGTTTAAAATACGGCTAGCTGCTTTCTTGGCATTTACTCTTCAAGAAAAGCGTACCCGAAAGCCGTAAAATATGTAACGATGGTGTAATCGACGCCGAAAAATACAGTTATCCACATTACTGACATTAATGGCCGTCTTGAGCCTTCTGTCACGTAATTTTAGTCAGAGTTTGGGGTGGCTGCTGTCTTCTTCACTCAAAATCAATGGCATATTAGTAGTCATTCTGGTCCAGGCTGCCATTCAACCTAAACACTACACGGTTACGCATATTACTGAATTTCCGGCAATAGACGTCTCAAGCTGTGCCTGACGTCATTGTAGTCAGAATTCGGCATGGCAGCAAACTTCTTCACTCAAAATCCACGATACATCATGGAATATTAGTCTTCATTCAGGTCCAGGCTACATTTCAACCTCCGCTAACACAGCTCCTTGAAAATCATAATTTTTACTGCATGTGGAAGAGCACATTCACAGTAATGATGGCTGCTACTTACCGACTAATACCGCAGGTATTCCGACGATTTACATTGTATTATTTCTGTCTTAGATGTTTTGTAAACTTCGCGTACACTTTTTTTGAATATTAATACCTAAGGAGTGCTTTAATCACAGTTTCATCCCGAAATAACAGTTTAATCTACTGGCCGTACTTTTCACAGCAGCCGTTGTATTCTTTTTCGTTATTGGATCTCAGAAATGCTTTTACTTAGAAACTTTAAATATGTCCTTAACATCGAACAAATCTTGTATGTGAATGACAAATATTAAACAGGCTTCTGGCTTATATATTTCATACGTTGTGGGTAAACCAACCAAAAGTTTTAATGCTGAGTTTACTTTGCATTACATTCATATTGTTTAATTGAATGACCTCTTAATTAAGGGTGTTTCCATGCTAATGCACCTATAGTGAATTTTTTTTGCAGATGAATGATAGCATTAACAGCAAGAGTTGATATGTAGAGCGGCGTTGGAGATCTTTGGAGTGGAGTCCGCTACCCAACCTGAAAATGTGTCAGGCATTGACTTTAGTGCATAGCTATATAGTGTTAGGCCATTAGAACAAAGCTGAACATTGTAAAACCTTCTCGCGCTTACCACTGAAGAAGAGCGTCATTCTGATTCAACATTTCGTATTTGATCTAGGAGCGACTTCGGAACCTCACATCAAATTGACGTGTTCTCACTGATGAAGGCCCGAGAACGTATCATACAATTGATACACAGGAAAATCATCCAAATAGTAAACAATTCAAAGGTTGGTTGGATCCTCCCGAAAGAGGCGGACTAATCCAGAACATCAGGGGTAGGATGGCCAGTTCCTTTCATCCAGGAACTATAGTTTAAGGTGGAATCGGAAACATGGAGCGTACTGGTATAGGTCATGTGAAGAAAGCACAAACTTTAAAAATTCTTTTTCGCACCGGGTCTCAACTCGGGACTTTGCATCTTGTCAATTGAACCTTCAGATCATTATTCATTGGAATACGAAACCATAAGATCGCTAGGTCTCCTTACTGTTACGCGGTATTTTAAATTAATTAAGAATAGAAAATTCCAGTGTTTTACTATCGATCCTGGGAAAACAAAGCCACTGAAAATCATATTTTCCCTATTAGACTTTTCACGGGAGGGTAATGGAATTTAGAATTTCACTGGCACGATACTCACTGGCTTCCAAGTGGTTATTGTTGTAAGTAACAACTCACGAACGAAAACTTATAACTTCTACAGATCTCACAACTTGGTAAAAGTTGCTAGCATCCGTAGCTAACTACAACTGCTACCGGCTGGACAGGCCCACTGTCGGAGGAGGAGTAGCTATCTACATCAAAAGAAATATCCCTCACCACGAAATTACAATTCCAGCACTACAGCAGATAGAAGCCGTCGGTGTCGAGTTGGTAACTGCCAATGGTAAACTAACAGTAGTTTCTGCCTACCGCCCCCCCCCCTCCCCCGTAGAGTACTGGAGGAGGCTGACTTCACAAATTTAGCCGCCACCAGAGGCAAACTCCTGATTGGAGGGGACCTTAATGCCAAGCACCCTGACTGGAACAGTAGGGTTACTAACCAGGCGGGTAAGGCTCTGCGAAGACTAACAAACAGACACGACATGTATGTGACCGGCCCTGAGGAGCCTACGCATTATCCCGGCGCTGGGGGAAGACCGGACGTACTTGACTTACTAATAACGAAAGGTATTCCCAACTTTGTGGCTGCCTCCACCATTGACCGGCTGTCGTCAGACCATTGCCCAGTGATGGTGGAGATTAACATCGGACCCTGGCAAACACTAGAAGAAACCAGGCCCAATTATTATAAAACCAACTGGAGACGCTATCAACAGCTACTTAAAGACGAATTCACTGCTGCCGCTGATACAGGCAACATCGATGAAGCCATCAAAAAATTTGAAATGGCAGTACGAAACGCCTCTACGGCCACGACACCACTAATGACACCTAAGCACGCATCTCCGCAACTTCCGCCTCAACTTCTGGCGCAAATTCGGCATAAAAATCGGGTTGCGAAAGAATGGAGATTAACAAGGAACCCCCTTACGAAACGACTTCTAAACCGCCTACAGAGGGAGCTAAAGACTTCCCTGACGGAGCATAGAAATAGGGAATGAGATGCCCGCATCTCTATGCTTAACCCGGATGATGAATCGCTGTGGAACCAAACCAGAAGGTTCACCCGACACAGGAAACGACTTACACCGCTCCACGGCGAGAGAGGACTTGTATATAGCCCTAAGAATAAGGCTAATGCCCTAGCAGACACCTTGGAAAAGAACTTCCGGCCAGTGCAAACCAATGTGAATCATCGCCATCTGAATACAGTGCGCCGTAGATTACAAGTCTTTCTCAATGCGGACGACGAGTTTGAAATTGAGCCAATCACTGCTGAGGAAGTAGCCAGCTGTGTTTCTAAACTTCCACCTCCCAAAGCTCCGGGACGGGACAAGGTTAACAACCTTCTCCTCCGCAAACTACCACCTGAGGCGATAACATTCCTGACAGCGATCTTCAATAAAAATTCTAAGACTGCAACAATACCCACGAAACTGGAAGCAAGCAGAAGTGGTCGGTATACACAAGAGCGGTAAGGACCCACTCTTCCCTCAACACTACCAGCCTATTAGCCTTCTTCCAGCTGTCAGTAAAGTGTTTGAGAGACTGCTACTCAAAAGACTGTACACCCACATAGAAGCAAACAGTATCATCCCAAACCACCAGCTAGGATTCAGAAAAGGCCACTCCACCACCAGGGGCGTAGCTACTATGGGGCTAGGCGGTGCAGTGCACCGGGGCCCCTACGCTCAGGGGGCCCCAATGCGCACCTCTGGGGACCCAAAGCGCACCTCTGGGGGCCCTCAAGCGCTGTTCAGGGGGCAACTAAGCACAACTCAAGGACCCCATCCTCAGCTCAGGGGAACCTTACCAGCAACACAAAGCAAAAAAAAAGGTCGCCCATCTGGCCTGAGGGCCCAAAAATTTTTTTTGCCCCGGGGACCTTGTTGACCTAGCTACGCCACTGTCCACCACTCAGAATCTCATGAGAGTCGTCGAGAAAGCCACCAGAGCCTTTAACTTCAAGGAATCCTGCGGGTTGGTGCTACTTGATATCTCCAGAGCGTTCCACTCGGTATGGCACTCGGGACTCCTGCTCAAGCTCTATGAGCAGGGGTTCCCAGGCCCGTATGTGAAACTTATTAGGAGCTACCTCACCGGCCGCACATTCAGTGTCCGCGTCAACAATGCTTTCTCTACTAGAAGGCGGATCCGGGCCGGTGTTCCTCAGGGGTCGGTTCTCGGACCAGTACTCTACACATTGTACACCGCTGACGTGCCTAATAACCCCGGTGTAGAGATTTCGACCTACGCAGATGACACCGCATACTTCTCTCTCAGCAGAAGCAGAGCTATTGCAACCCGTCGTCTCCAGGAAGTCCTACAGAAAACTCTTGCTTGGGCTAGGAGGTGGAGAATAGAAATTAATCCTGCTAAAACGCAAGCTATTATGCTTACGCGAAGATGCGACCCAGCGCTACCGGTGATACCACATCCTCTACTACACCTCAATGGCAAGGACATCCCCTGGTCTACAATTGTTCACTACCTAGGGGTCACACTGGATAGGAGATTAACGTGGCACGCCCACATAGAGGAAGTCAGATGCCGAGCGAGTGCGAGATTACAGCAACTCTACCCACTCATCAATTTTAATAGCCGACTACCTCCAACTATTGGAATCAAAATCTACACTACCCTTATACGCTCAATTATGCAATATGCATGTCCTGTGTGGGCATACGCCGCAAATCATCAAATACAAAAGCTACAAGTCATTCAATATCGGGCATTGAAGAGAGCCGTACACTTGCCACGTCATTTCCCGACCGATGCCCTACACGAGGCTACTGCACTGCCTATGCTCTTGGATAGATTCAGGCTGCTTGCAAAATCTTTCTACAAAAGCTCCCAGAAGTCTAAAAATCTAATAGTCAAAAACATCGGCCAGTATGACATTTCAGCAGACCGACATAAAAGACCATTGAGTTTAATAAACTAATGCACCAAAATAAAGACCAACCACCTCAGAAGAATTGACCAACCTTATTAATTGGAGAAAATATCCTAGGATAACAACTCCCAAAAACACTGCCAATTGAAGAAATGGCAGAGAATGGTGGCTGTGTGATTCTAAAAGGACTTTTCGGAAGGAACACATCTTTATACCAACGCTTTATGACTGTATTCTGCACCTTTATACATTGTGTCTTTTACATTGCAAGTGAAAACTACAAAAAGATTCCTGAGATCAAATAAGGCTTCATTACGACTAAAGTAATGTGAGAGGTTGTTGTATCGTAGATGGAGAATCAGCGAGGAGCACATAAAAAAAAAAATCTCACATGTATTTGACGGCACTAAATTCGATGGGAGAAAATCGATTCCACAAAAACTATACGGACTAAATGTGACAAATGGAAGAGAAAGGAAGGAAAGTTCAGGACTGATGAGAATTTTGTAGAGATGACGCACTCTTATAGACGAACTTATGCTAATTCCTACTAAGGTTATTGTGAGGAAGGTCACCTTATGCTTAGGACCAAGCAAATAACTTGGATATCAAAAAACTGCAGTGTCACAAAATTTTTCAAGTAAAATACTCATTGTAAAATGAAATTGTTTTAGACTTCTTCATAACTTCTTTTAATTATTCTGTTTGAACAATCTTATTTTCAGTGTTTTCTTTTGTAGATGAGATTTGTTTTTAATTATTTTGAAATATCTCAGTAAATATTCTTTAAACATTAATAATTTGAGGGATGAAATAACTGAAATAACTGAAATTACTGAAAAAGGAAGTAAATCAAAACCTGTTATGTTTTAAATGACGTTAACAGAATATTTCATTAACTTATTGATCGTACAGCAGTCTAACAGAGAAAGTTAAAATTGTAAAACATTAACAAATGACAGCGAATTACTTAAAATAAGATTTTATTAGAGAAATAATGTGACTCGTAAAATCAATATTTGAGGAATTTGATTTCTGAGATAATCTAAAGAGTTTGATTTTTAGAAAGTAAAACATCTATAAGTACGCACAGAAGTTGTGACTAAACTGCGCATACCTGTCCTTTAGCCTGTAGCCATCGTTTCCGGCAGCTAAGCGTGCCATCTTTGGCAACAAACGCCAGTTGCGTTTATTTCAGGCATTTCACAGATTTCCTTAAAAATGAGACAGTGTCACAAGGATAAACTCTTGTGAGAACGTCAAATCAAAATGACCTTCATAAATAACATTCATGGCAAGGCCGTTTCGGTTCAAGAAGAATGGCATTTTAGTAAACAGACGTGGTAGCTAACCAAAGCAAAGAAATAATACTCCAACAATTATGGTACGGATATAATATTAGTGATCCTTACTGACATTAGATCTTACAATAGTCGTTGAAGATATGGTCACAATCTCAATCTACCTAAGCGGGGGGCTAGATGACGTGGAGGCACCAAACACTTAAACGTCACTAAAATACAATTAAATGTAAGGTTCCGATTCAAGTTTGAATCCAGCAGCCACGGCTCCAGTAGTAATAACTTATTAAACGCCCAAGATGTTAACAACGTACCCACATCATGAATTTATTTGCAGGTTAGCTACGATATATCGGTCAACCCATAATATCGTACCAAAAATATCGAAATTAATACATGGTAGATATGATAATATTGATAGGATGCAGTGAAATATCGAGAAATATACAAAATCCCTTAGCACTAGAAAAATCCTGCAAATAAATTCATGTGAGGCAGGGTCAAAACTTGACTATGATAGACCCTTATACAGCTCGATAGCCAAATCTATAACGTCTTTTTCTACTCTGTCGTTCCACTCCGTTTCGTGAGCGTTTTTCGTTTCGCATTAATTTACGTTCTCCGTTTTATTAATAAATCTGTTGCGTTACGCTCGCGTTTGTTTGTTCTTGTTTCTTTTAGCAATGAAAAATTCCGAACCGGATATTTCATCGGTGTCGATAGTAGACCTTTTATTGCAGTTGAAGGCTATGGTTCTAAGTATTTAATGATGCACTTATTACCGTTATACAAAATCCCTTCTTGTGAAACTGTCAATAAAAGAATTGACAAAAATTTTAAAAGTTGTGAAGAAGTTGAAAAGTATGAAGCACTTTCTATTATCACGTATATCTGGTCTATATTAACACTGCCTATTTTGAGATTACGCTATATTTTTTGCTGCATAATGAATTAAAGTCAATGATGATACAAGATGGATTAAGGTATATTCAAAATTGCAATTAATCACTTACTCAAATAGCCACGTCGGAACCTTCTGAACACCTCTTCACTCAAACCAGGATTAGACTTCAAGGGAAAGGGTTAAGCAAACTATTGTTTTGAGGATCTGATGACGTTGAATATTTGCAGACCTATTTTTTTAAAATAAACAACCTCAACTTTATTACTTCATTTTTATCTGTATATGTATTCCTAATGTCTAATATATATATACAAAATATCGGTAAATATCGATAATATCGGCTTGGTTTGGCCGATATTATCTTTTATCGATATCTGCCTGGCGTCAATATAAATATAGATACATTTATCGATATTGATGTTAACTTTGCAACCCTACACGGACTCAGTAGTGACAACTTTATAAACACCAAAGGTGTTAATAACACACCCATATCTTAATTTACTCTTAATTTTGAGGAAGATCAAAAAAACTACTTTGGCGTGATTTCTATACTTCACAGATTTAAACACAGTAGAAAAACTGTGAGATAAAAGTACTGATGTGATTTTAAAAAAAATTAGGCCTACCTCTCTGATTAAAAAATATAAGAACAACTTTTTGAAATGTTGTGTAACTGATAACAAATTATCGAGAAATAATAGACGCTAATGGAAGTGTTACCGTGTGTTTCAGATCCTTGACAAAAATCAGACTAATTTGGTGGTTTTGAGTTAAGCTTATGTATATACTGAATGCAAGAAGAACCTGGATCAGTTGTTGGGACTGGATTCTGTTATTTCAATGTCAATATATACAAAATTTGAAATCGAAACAACAAAGTGAGATATATGTATTTTATACTGAATCCAAAACAAATTGTACCATGTAGTGTCCACCGAATACACGAAATGTGTATCCCATAGTTACTGGTAGAATTCCTCTGCCACATTAATGGAAAGGTACACTACACGTAAAGAAATCGCGATGTTTTCGAAAAATAAACTTCAATAGTCTCTTGCGCCAATGTTTGAAAGGTTTATTTTATTAGAATAATTTCGGCATAATGAACTTAGTATTCTCAGGTTTATAAAATATACCAGGTTAAAAGTCTTCTGGAGAAATCTGAACCATTTTTATCAAGGAGATAATGATGCTACAAAACTGTGACTATTGTTAGTGAAGTTTTCTTACCACGTCACGTTCTCTACAATTTTTCGTATGTTGAGGTTGCCAATCGTTTGGTTCAAAAGTCTAAGGCAATAGTAGTCACCAATTTATTATTATTAAGTAACAAACTGTGATTTGAATATCATTTTTGTAAAAATGTGAATTGAAATTTAGAGATGTGTATCAGGTAGAAAGTAGTACGAATACTGCACAATAATGGACGGATTAACCATGTATTCAAAGGTGCAGTAAAGTCTCTTAATTCGGTCTGGTGTGCATCTGACGCCCGTTTAGCCGGTATGAGTGACTGGTAAAGATTTGTGCGTTTTGGTGGGATAGAATGCAATGAATATCTCAACTGCATCGTCTCTTATTTAAGACCTCAATAACTTATTGTTATTATTATTACATTAGATTATCAAAGGTCTTGATGAAAATGATCGTACTTACAGAAACTTAGGCCAAGAGTAGACGGAGTAATCAGATCTTTCTTATTTTATTTTATTTTATTTTATTTTATTTGTCATGCTTTTCATTGACTGTACCAATTGAAATAACACATACATATACGTTTTTAGACTAATGAACATATTTAAAAATATTTTTGAAAAAGATTAGAAAATATTTTCTTCAATTTCATTGGTGCATAATGAAAGAATCTCGCTCCATTTAATAGATATAAGCTTCTTAATTGTAAGCAGAGACTAAATCGGTTATTTAATATCTACGAAAATGAACGATCCTTCTTAAGGAATGTTATCAGAGAAAGTGAAATACTGGAAATTTTATGCCGTGGACTCATAACATCAGTATTGCTGGATACGGACATAATTGCACAAATATTGCGTCGGTGGACACTGGGTTCTGTTGAATCTACTCTTGCCGACCTCCGCCACTTCACGAGTCCAATTTAGGATCCATTGTACGGGCAGTTCTGTCAATATTGGCTCTGGGAGATTCTTTCCGCTAGCCACTAGCCACCGCTCAGCCACTACCTCGTGTGAAGCTTGATTCCATAAAGGGCAGCTGCTTCTAATTTGGTTTGTGGCTTCTCGTGCTAATAATAATAGCCATTAATGAAAAACACTGCAGCACAAAGATAACACTTTAAAGCAATGAAATTACACCTGTGAATTGTGTTAGTCATCATATAATGTTTTAGTAATATAAAGAGATTATTTGAAATATTGCTTTAGTGGCGAACCTTGCACAGGAGATATGGAATTAATTTACAAATAAATTACCCGTAGTTAAAGGGATTTCAGTGAAGCCTTATTTCTTTGAATTTGCTGGTTGACTAAATTTGAGAAATAGGTTAATGCGTTACCTTAGTATACATTTTACCCAAAAAAAACGTATTATTTTTCAAAAAATTGAACATTCACATTACGTATTTTGCATGTTAAAAAGGAATTTAACTTTACCGCGAAAACGCTCAAGGCTGTCATGGTGTCTTGAATGACGTCACACCACCCGAACAAAAACAAAGCAGTCGTGTATGTATATCGCAGGCGTCAGTTTTCTTTAATTAAAAATGAATTCGTCGTTTTATAAGTACTGTGTAGTGTCCTAGTGTAAGATAAGAGCACAACAATTAAAACGCCAAACAAGTTATTTATATATGTTCCAAACAATGAACAGATACGGGAAAAGTGGTTAAAACTTGCAAGGAGGGAGGATACTCATAGTTTATCTGCAAATTTAAGACTCTATTTTTGTCAAAACCATTTTGATGTAACCGTTAGTGTACAATATATTTCTTAATCTAAAACAAAACTGATGAATTTTGCAGAACCACTACTATTCAAGTACTGACAACATAATAAGGTATGAGTTAAGGTTGTTTTGGTTTTATGACTTATAATCTCTCTTTTGCGTTACGTTTAATATAATAAACACACTCCGGCAGCGCTATTATTACCGTGGTGCCACAATCTGATGATAGATTCTTATGCAGTTCGATGAAACAAATCGAAAATAAAGAATATATTTTTTTTAATATCTCTCGTCCTTCTCGAGATATCATAACTGAAAGGTGATGTTGTTAGGCTGACACGAAGCTTAGAGCAAACTGGAAATTGGCAGTGCTATAGCATTAAAATTTGACACACATGTTATTGAGGATATACTTTTTCTAGAAAAGGTGTATATCAAAGCAAAAAGAAACATACCTTAGACGTGATGCAACTGAAAAGTTTGATACGAGCTCGACACACAAATAATAGTACCTAACAACAATCATATCCAATGACATTATTAACGCCAAAGTTAGTATCGAAAAGAAGAACGAAATCTTTTCTTATTTTGCCTAGGTCTTCCTTCTGGCGTTTGCTTATACTTCACAGATGTAATCTCATACCAGTATCAATTAATTTACAAAACGTACGTCTAAGCAATAGGTTATTGTTTATAGAACTAAAATAATTCTATTTAAGCTAATAATGTATAATTGACACTTGTGTAAACTTACATCGAAGTTTTAATATTGCAGAATTCCGATGAGCAAAGTCGATGTTTGACACGAAAAAACTGTCAAATGTTACGTCCTCAATTTTGGGCAAATTGTTACTGTTTGCTTTACTAAATCCTGGTTCCATAGCGAATTACACTTGTCTTTCAGCATATAACTGAGAACAATTGTATTAATGTGACAAAGTTCCTACAAACGAATAATTTACCCAGTAACCTGTTCTGTTCCACGAAAATTTCAATAACAACTTTGGCGTCTCGGGGTGGTTTGACGTAATGCTTTCTCACTTTGTTTTTTGTTATCTCCTTAGCATGGATAATCATTAAAAACGGCTATGTGTCCGATTTATTCTTAGTGGACACAAGCATATTAAAGTGCTCCAGTTCAATCCTATAAAAAGTAGGTTTAGGCAGTGTTTCCAATCTCATTCAAATCAGAATCTCATGTAGTGGATTTGTTATTGCTAAATAGCTACTCTAGAAAGTTATTAAGCGCTGAGGGTTAAAGTCAAAGAAAAAGACGGCCTCTCATTGGCTGTTAATAAAGCAACTTTACCTGCGGTCTATAAAGTCCCTTGTATGGAGGACACATTTCTCTTTCTTGGTCTCACTTCGCTATTAGTTCATAATTTTTATTTTTTCACTCGCTAGCTCACTACGAACTCGTGTTGCTTATTGTCATTTTAAATTAATGTTGAAGACCTGGACAGGGTTAATGAAATGAGAAATATACTCCAAGTCATAAAAGAGAAAAAGAACAACTGGATGGGACACTTGCTGAGAGGGGAGTGCTTGATAAAAGACGCCTTGGAAGGTCTAGTTTGTGGGAGGAGAATAAGAGGAAGAAGGAGGTGCAAAATTACAGACAACATCAAGGAAAACGGCAACTACATGGACCTTAAGAGAAAGGTAGAAGACAGAAGAGCATGGAGAGAAGCCAAGTGAAAACCCGCCCTAGGGCAGAAAACTGATGATAATAATGAAATAATTGTTGATACTGCTAGTTTGCAGGTTAGGGAAACTGTGTTGGAAATTTATGCGAATAGCTCATTCGGTTTTGCATTGTCGTTATGAGACAGTTCGAGAAATATATCAAGACTAGTTTTAACGCCCGTCAAAAACAACAGGTATCATCTTTGATGGTAGTAGGAATTTATTCCAGAAAATCTTGTAAGGTTAAACGAATAACGATCATTTTAATGATATATTTCATGATATCAGTACTCTCGATAGTCTATCGGAGTATTTTGCTAGGATTTATATAAATAAATGCATTATACTTTAAATGAAGGAAAGTATGCTTTCAAAAACGAATAACTTGTTAGTTATTTAACTGATACATTTCACGATTAGGTACGTTTAGTGTAAACTTTCTCTGAGTATTTAATAAACTTCATTGTTTCTTATAAAATTCTTGGCTTATGTTTTAACCTAGTTTTTACAACTGACACAAATATTGTAGCGTAAATTAAATTAAATTAAATTGCAATGGAGTGCATGCTCCGGTGGCAATTTCTCTAAACACCCATATTCCCCCTATTCTGCATCCACCCTTTACACCCTTTACAAGTTTTAACTTTTAACATTGAATACACTTCTCCCTACATGAATTTCTGTATCTAGTTGTAGTAAATAAACTAAAAGCAACACGCAAATTTAAACGAACGTACGCTTGTAATTTTGAAATGTATGATTGCCTCGTATTATTATTATTATTATTTCGTATGTTTGTGCAGTTACTTCCACAACATATAATTACCTTTTATCTGGCATAGCAATTACACTTTATTTTAACACTATAAGTGCAAGAAAAATCAAATTCAATTATTTATTTGAAATTTACACTTCCAGTCAACAGTGAAAGCGTAAATTAGTCAGTACAGTTATTCAATTGAATTTTGATGATCAGCCAAGAAGCGCTATTGTGACAGGCAGTGTAACCAACAGTTCGGCCATTACCGAGACTTGCCGAAGGTTGCCGATCCATGGAGGTGAGCGCGCAATCTCCAGACAACGCATTTTATTAAAGAGGATATTGTAGCTTATTGGGGAGTAGTCAATGCTGGACTGAAGATCACGTTTAATTGATGAAGACCTAGGGAGCATACTAATGTTGTAAGTGATGATATTAAACAAATTTAACATCTTATTTCGTTTCCTAGAATCAAGTCTCCCATAACTGAGTCTTTGTTTCTTTTTCTTTCGGGAATTAAGGCATGGGTATCAATATATGTGAGTTCCATATATATACATTTGTAAGCATCATTTAATTAATAATAATACTGTAATTAAATATGCGTGTAATTGTATATGTACGCATACTTGTATCCCTAATCAAATAAAGAAAAACTATAAATATTTATGAGTGTACAGGTGCATGTATGTATGTATGTATGTGTATGTATTATAAATACATTCTCATTTTTATACACTAGTTAGCTGTATGTTAGTAGCTGCTGTCACCCATGAAATACATTTAGTCTCATTGTTAATTCTGATAAGTAACCAACATTCAAGCAACTTTAAAAGTTTTAGTAACTTCCATTAGTCTCACATACTGAAAAAAAAAATTGTATTTTCAAACCAGAATTGGAAATGTGGATCCAGAACAGATACTATTTTCTATTGCGTGAATAGATGATACATGTGTTGTAACGCGGTACTAAAACGTTCGGATCTTGTTAAAGTACTAGTGTAAGCGAATAAATTAATGATTATTTAAGTCTATTATTTAAGGTAACATCCCTTCAGTGAATCTTTTTATATTAAAGGAGTTCTGAAGTAACGGAATGGTCTAGTTAAATAGAGTGAACGGCTAATGATCGGATCTTGCATTCATTAAAACACGTTTCGACCATTACTCCGGCTATCATGATTTCAATTTTCAGTGATTTCCAGAAAACACTCCATGCTAATACCAACTATCACGTAGTCATCAAATAGCCAGACTGAACTAGTCCCGCGTCGAAATTAAGCAAAGAAGAATTATAAAAAATCTGAATTAATATCAATTTTCACTTCACCGCCAGTAACCATTACAATATTACACTACATAGAAGCAGATGACAGTAATGGTATGAAACACTTTACCGTAGTGGTCTGCAAGGATGTAAGTAAAATGTACATGGCCCAGGCTGCTATTTTTTAATGGCATTCAGCTACTTAGGCTATATAACCAGCTCAACTGTGATTACCATGAATCTTTCAGTGTTTCACGACAATATTACATATAACACTATAACACCTACGCCCTCGGCCGGACTCGAACCAGTTACCCTCGGCCGCGGAGCCCCTGTGCCTAGGGTTGCAAGTTGACATCAATATCGATATTTATATCGACGCCAGGCAAATATCGATAAACGATAATATTTGCCACATCAAGCCGATAATATCGATATTTTCTGATATTTGTATATATTATATTAGAAATACATGTATAGACAAAAATCAAGAAGTAAAGTTGAGGTTGTTTATTGAAAAAAATAGGTCTGCAAATATCAACGTCAACAGATCCTGAAAAAAGTAGTTTGTTTAACCTTTTCCCTTGAAGCCTAATCCTAGTTTGAGTGAAGATGTGATCAGAAGGTGCCGACGAAGCTATTTGAGTAAGTGATTAGTTGCACTTTTGAACATATCTCAGTACAACTAGTATATGAATCATGATTGATTTTAATTCATTATGCAGCAAAAAATGTAGCGTAATCTCGAAATAGGCAATGTTAATATAGACCAGACTTACATATTAATAGAAAAATAGTTCACACTTTTCAACTTCTCCTTTACAACTTTTAAAAGTTTTCTCAATTTTTTTACTGACAGTCGCACGAGAAGGGATTTTGAATAACGGTACTAAGCGCTTCATTAAATACTTAGAACCTTTTGCCTTCAACTGCATTAAAAGGTATACAATAGCAACACTGATGAAATATCCGGTTCAGAATTTTTCATTGCGTCCTGACGAGAAACAAGGACCTACAAACGCGAGCGGAATGCAGCAGATGAAACAATAAAACTGTGAATGAGCAACGAATAAACGGAGTGGAACCACGTAGTAGGAAAGGGCGATATCGATTTGGTTATCGAGCTAAATAAGGGTTTAGCATAGTCAAGTTTGTACCCTGCCACACATAAATTTATTTACAAGATTTCTTTTAGTGCTAAAAGATTTTGTAGTTTTCGATATTTTACTGCCACATATCGATATTATCGACCACGTATTAATATCGATATAAATATTGATATATTTGGTGCGATATTATCGGTTGACCGATATATCGTTGTTACCCTACCTGTGCTACCGAGGCCGCCTGATAGCTATTTACACCGCGGTCACGGCTGGTGTACAAACACTGCTTCATGACCCCAGGGCGAGGTAGCGACGCGACCCAAGTAATATATAACACTTGTCATTCCTCGGCAACCGCCACTCGAGTGTTGGCGAGTGCGCAAAGCACTTGCGGGGTGTGTACACCGCTTGCGAGAAGTACGCTGTTACCACTCGTCCTCCGAATGAACGTATGCGTAGATACTGTAGTTTGTGCAATTGCTGATGCCATCATTTGGTACTTTGTAAGTTGCACGAAGCATTAGACTTTGTACAAAACCAGCGCACGGAATTTTCTTCTGTCGTGGTAAGTAGTTTCAGTGTCTTGTTAACGTCTTTTGTGTATTTTCATTTAAAAAGGCAATAATGTTTTGCTGTTATCTCAAGTTTCTAATTTAATACAGTTTTGTTGTTTTGGTTAACCAGCCTTCTACACATTTCTGTGTATGATATCCCGTGGCTACTTACCTTATATTATTTAACCTATTTTTTCTGTTTAACCGCTTTTATGTAACCACAACGTTGTAGTTTAGCCTAATACGGAGATGATCCTTACATTCCGTGCGTTAACACAAAACTTTTTTACGATTCATAAACAAATTTGTTCTTAAGTACCTCTAAACCGTCTCAATACTTCTGATTTCTAAATAATCTGGTAAACCTAAAGCAATTGCAGTCCCTCTTTCTGATGACTTCAACAAAAAACTTATGACAGCTCAGACGGTACGAAATTAATGTCTGACGAGTTTTCATATTAGGAAGTGGATTTCCCTGCACATTGTCGTTTGAACATCTAGTGAAATCTATCCGTTGCTATAAAATTATATAAAAGTATATTAATGCGTAATGGCAGGAGGACTTTTCAGTAAAATAGTATTATTACGGATCAGAATAATAGCGAAATAAAAACTTTTGCCTATTTTATTTGAATCTTAGAAACTATGTTTGATGTAAGCATGTTTAGTATTTGTCGTTTAAATACAGGATTTGATTGATACTGATGACATATTTCAAGTTTCAGGCTAATATGTTTTGAGATATATCCGGTGACAAAAATCATTTAAAATTGAAAACTTTGATGGCGGCTGACGTTTTTATTTCTAAATGAAACAAAAATTTTTTAAAAAAATCTCTAACTAACGAAATCTAAACATTTATACTTAACACGATTTCTTTGGCGTCGTTAACAGTAACTTGAATTACCCGGAAGAATATTTTATTTACATGATATTTGAAAGCCCAGCAACATCAGCGTTACGCAGATATAAATTTCATGGTTCTATATATTTTATTGAACTACAAGCAATCACTAGCTTGGCTTATATCCAGTAGGGAACGTCATAATATTAGAACGAAGGCATGAATCTACCTTTAATATGTTTTAATAACTTTCTAACACCGTAAAAATTAAAAGATTTAAAAGAAGAATATATTAGTTCACAGTTCACAACCTACATTTTAAATTAAATACTTATTTCACCTAATCGGAAATATAAAATATTTTATACTTTCCTTTGTTGATTTCTGCTCTGAATAACCTGTGAGAAAATATTAGCAAATCAATAGCTTACCTAATACAGTATCGCTACAAATGCGAGCGTTCTAAAATCAGCAGCAAGCAACACAATGCTGTTGACATAGGCTGCCTTGGATCGTTTTACGTCATTGTTTACACGCACGTTATGATGTTAGATCACGTCCGTCAGTGAAGGACCCGTAACACACTCCCCCGTTACACCAATGCTAGCTTTTATTATGACAATAAGAGATAAATGAATGTAACCTTACGAATACCTTCACTGAAAGCAAAGGATAGTATGTCACAGCTTTCACGAGTCTTAATTAGGAATACGGTGGGGTAACCTCTCATAAACATAATTCTGTGTCACTGACGTTTGGAATTTTTTGAAACAATGTGTCAAAAGAATATAGCTAAGCTTTTTTAGCACAGAAATTAATGTTACAATGCAGTTACCAACTTAAAAAATGAAAAATAAGTAGATTTATGTTTGTACTACAAATACAAGTGGGATAATTGTTCATAGAAAATATGAAGGAAGAACTTAGAAAAAAAAAATTGCTCTCGGATTTTGTAACCATTTATCCAGCCAGCTGCGTAGCGTTTATTCCTGAATCCAGAAGTATATACTGATTCTTTAAGTCTATCATTTTTTACACTTGTATTACTTCTGAAGTTTTTTGTTCACCATAGTACGAACAATACAGAACGGACAAAGAATTGGATTAAAACAACCACCGCCTGAGGCGGGACTCGAACCGGCAACCTCAAAAATTCGAGGACCACGTCCTAACCCCTACAGTGCTATAGTCAGCAACGGAAGATAAGATTAAAGAACGTTGCGTATAACGAATGCAAAACGGAAAATTGTTTACACGATATCATACATCAACATCATAGGGCATCGGAAAGCTTCTATTAATGAAAGAGGAACATAAATACCCAGTACGGAGAAAAATCGTTAGTAATAAAATGGTCTGGTGATAGAGAATAGAGGCATTAAATACTGCGGAATGTGCTACTCAAGGAAAACATAGTATCGGAGTAGATGAAATATCCACTTATGGTGCAGCAGAAGGAACAGTATAGATAAGTATGAGAATTACCAGTATTGTTCAGAATTCAGCGAGACTATTTTTAAACTCTTCATTGGAATAATGCACACGAAAATAAAAAGAATTGTTTACTACATATCCTTTAATATCGTACACACATTTTTCTCAATACAAGTTTTTAAATTCGTTTCCCATTAAAAAAAATAATAATAATAAAAAAAAATTGTTGGACGTTTAGGTAGGCAACTAAGCTGAAAATATTTTATTTTTATTGTAAGATTTCTTTCCATCTTAATCTTTCGTAAGGGGTACCAACACATACTAACCATATAGCGATAAATTTGGAGTATAAGTGATCCCCAAATGTGACCTGTAGTTCTTTCAATTTCGATTTCATAGCTCCAACAAAAGTAAGGTCGAATGTTTCGGTCCAGAATTGTGACACTTCGGAATGGAGTATTGCCTATCTAGATTGGTAGACCTCCGCACCAATGTCGAATGTCACATTAGAATACAGCGTTGATAGTCAATCATTCTAACAGAAAATCGAGGTATTGAAATTGTTTGTGGCATGAAGTTAGTTATGTATGTCATTAGAAATTACTTTCCGACCTTCACAGAAAATCTTAAGCCACATATACACTTAATACTTCAAAAGTATATCACTGCCGAAGCATGCACGCCATCTGCTCTACATTTTTGCTGATTTAACACCTGTACGTATACTACAACTCAACAATTATGAACTGCACACCAACAGATGTAATTTCTACCTATTTTCTCTTCTTTTGTAGTAAATCCTTGGATTGGACTGCGGCGGTCCTCCATTCAGCTCTAATCCCTGCCCTCCTCTTCATATCAACATATCTCCTGCAACCAACATATAACAATGTTTGCTGGATGTGTTTTAACCGTAGTCTTTCTAGGTATAGTTTACCTTCTACCATTCCGTACAGCATTGTTTTGTCTAAGCTCTCATGTCTTAAGATATGTCCTATTAATATCATCTTCCACCTATTTATACTCTTCCATATAGTGTTATTTCTATCCTCAGCAAAACTTCTTCGTTAGTAATTTTATCCCTATTCTCCCATCGCGACGGTAAGTAAATAAACGCCTATCGAAACAAGTTGTTAGCATGCTAACACAGTTGGGTCAACTACTGGTTTTGTTCTGCGTCTGTTTAAAAATTCTCCTCCATATTTCATCGAACGTCACTCAATAGCCTCAAACTGTTGTATTATATCCGTGGTAAATGATATACATGTGAGATAATATTGATGAACTCTGATTTCGTTTTAAGATATGTGTTTTTCACATGAAATAAATGAATGTGTGTAGAAATATAGACACGCGAAGTAACTTTTACCTATCTCAAGTTGGGATGTTCCCGTACTTAACGTATATGGAAGTAGAATAGATGGTAGGAAGATAATAATAAATGGTAAAAAACCTTTAATGTCTCATCTTTTTCTATCGTTTACTCATGGATTAAAAAACGGCATAATATATATTTACAGGCAACGCAGTATCAATCTTTATGGTCCTTATGGATTAAATATCTTAATATCGCAATGACAACAGTGTGTGTATTTTAGATACTTCGGGTTTTGTTATTTAGCACTTAATGGACCAATGAGATCTTTTAGTACAGATCTCTCCTTTAAAATAGTGTTTTTTGAACCGGCATAATTTACCAAACCGACCGAATCGATTTGGTTACGTTCACAATTTAAAAGTTTATGGTTTTTGTTTTAATATCTGTGCTATATCTTACGGCTCTATGTGACCAGGGGAAGGAACAACAAACTATAAGCTGTTAGTAACCTGAACAGGTATGCACCAGAGATTCTTAATACTATATAGACCAGAGATTGGTCACTCCATCACACTCAAAAACCTCCATTATACCAACAAAGTTTAGCATTTGACATAAAATTTGCCAAGCGACTTTCAAACATCTGCCAAAAAACTTACGAAATGTGACACTCAAGAATTTACCGTAATAATTCAAGAATTTATATTTTTTTTTTCTTTAGAAAATGGTGTTCAAAGTTTGCAGCATTTCGATTGAATTTTCACCGTTTCAAAATTTCAGATTTGACTTTAAGTATGCTCCGGTATTTTCGCCTATGTTGGAGGAAAAAAATGTATCCTCAAGCATTAACGTTCGCACGGGAGAAGCCGCAGGACAATGTTAGTTCTGAAATAAAACTAAAGAACCATGCGTGTGTTCTGAGAGCTGGGATTTTAAGAATACCAAAGCGAAGGGAATTAAAACATCTAGATGAATGTTGAAGATGGTGTGAAAAATAGTGTTCTTCGACAGCAAAACTCCCTGGAAATAATCGGTGAATACCAGCTCTGAAGGAATAGTCCTACAAAAAGAAGAGAGAGAATGGTGGAAAAAATTCTGCGACATGCGAGGCTGGTTAATAAGATTTTACATGGAAGATGATAAAAGCGAGGCTAGAATATACAACATTAATAAGCAAGCAGGATAAAAACGGTACCAACAGATGCAGGAAAGTGTCACCGAACGGGAAAAGGTGACAGAAGGCAGTATTTTAGTTGACAGCAGTGTTTAACGTTTATTAAAATTAATTCTAGTAGCACTCTGAATAGTCAGACTATTAATGGACCTCATCTAGAACGCATTGCCCTGCTTTTTGAATTCACCTGCATGGAAGTAATAGTTTTCGGTGAAGTACTTAAGACGGCGGATCTACCGTTCGTTTCGTCGGTGTTTGCCGAATTCAGCCAAAGTTTTCTGTAAACAAACTCCTGAGGCATTGTTTACTGGAGTGCATTGCCCCTCCCTGTCTCTCGCTACTCCATCCTCCCAGCCGCTCTCTCACCTTTCCGTTATTTTATTGCGTTCCCGTGGAAGGTGTTTTCGTCAGAGATCGCTTTGCTCGTTTCAATAATCAGCAGAACGAACTGAAAGTTTCTTCTAGATCAAAATTGCAGAACTATGATTTCAAAAAATGATGAATTGGAAGTCTTATCGATTCTTTTGAGTGTTATTTCTTTCGCAGTACTGCATAAAACAGTATAAACAAGGTTTAAAAAAGTTTCAAATATTATAGGAGTGATAGTATGCATCAAAACAAGATAAAAACATGTAATAAACATTGGGCCGCGAACACACACTTTCATATCTTCGTTCAGGACTAACCAAAACAGTTTCAAGGAGTGCGTGATTTCTTATGCCAAAGGACACAAGCACGTATTGCCATGAACGTGTGTCAAATTGAGAACCTGCTGCTAACTCCTAAAGTTTGTATTTGCGGCCCACCCTTTAATAGACATTTTTGTTTTATTTTACTGCATAATATCACCTCCTATAATATATGACTTTTTTTTAACACACTGTATTAACTAATTGCTATTGGCAAATAGTAACAAATGTTGTCATATGTCCTAGAATGTATGTAACAAGATCCACATTTTACGACATGTGGGAATGTTCACTTTGTTGACAAAGGGCTAAAGGGACAGAAATATCTGTAGATGAAGACAAGAGAACCAATTGATGACGTAGATTATGTGAGGCGAAAGGTTCGACAGATGAAAGAATAAGACGTTAATAACCGATAACACAAATAAGCAGAATATGAAACGAGAGAAGGAATGATATGTTTTTTTTTTTTTTTTTTTGATGCTACGTATGCGTCAGATTTACTTGAATACTCGAAAGCAGTATTACAAAGGAGGATAGACGTTGGGAAATACTGAAATATGTGCTGAGAAAAAGGTCGGTTGGGCTTAAAGACTAAACTGGATGTTTCCGTCAAGACTTTAGGTACTAACCTAGCGGAAAATACTAAAAGTGATTCAATGTTGCTTACCGAAAAGCACTTTATAATGACAATAGGAAATCAGCCAGGTATAAAGTCGCATTCAGAATGATAAACCGAATTATACAGGTACGTACAATTATCTGTAATATTTATGTATACACAAGAATTTTTAAACAATTCTCCCTTAAAATTTCAAACCACGTCTGGTGGGTGAGCGGTTACGCCTGATTCAAAAGCAATTCCGGCCAACCAGACTGCAGTTTTGCAGTTTTCCATGGCTTCCCGAAATCACTCCAAGCAAATGCTGGGATGGTTCCTTCAAAAAATCCATGGCCCAATTACATCCCAATCCTTTCTCCTTGTTACGATATCAACGTTAACCAAGAGTAAAGCCATAATCAACAAAAAAAACTTTAGTACTTTGGCTGAAAAGAGAAACCATCAAGACTGAATAACGACAGGTAACTTTAAAAAAAAAAAAAAATGAAACAACTCTATACTTATATCTCTTACGCCTTACTCTTCTGGTCGTTTTTTATTTACGTCATAACTTGAAGCAAATATCCAATAAAGATGATAGAAAAGTTGTTAAATTTTTGTGCATTCGTTTGATGGCAGAATACGAAGTCACAATAAGGAAAAAAAAACGTGATTGGAAATATCGGTGAACAGAATTTATTATGTGCGACTGAACAGGCTAGATTACGGAACCGTACAAACGTTTGTTATTCTTACAATAAATGTTGGCTACTCTGCATTATAGCGTAAAACAGGAAAAGCTGCGAAGTCATAATAATAATAATAAAATAGTTGTTGTTGAGAACGGAAGTATGTATTTCATCTTAACTATTATCTACCATTACTAATTATTATTATTATTATTATTATTATTATTATTATTATTATTATTACTCCACAATTCACTAAAAGTGTGTGGCGAATCGATCTGATTAATAGAGTAGAGGATCAGAAAGGTCCCTTGTGATGTGGCTCACCTGCTGCTGACTGCTGATACACGCGGCTGATACTGCTGACAGGCCAGCCGATTGCTGCTGGGCTATGCAATGCAGTGCGGAGTCAGGCGGCGTCATCCGAACTTGCTGACTGGGTGGCAGTCGGACATTCAGCTGTCAACCAGCAAAACTGCTCCCGACACGGAGTTGACAGGGATACTTTAATTAAAATGGTGTGTGATCCTCGACATTCACAATTAAATGCATCCATAACCACTGAGAATAGAGGTATCGCAACAACGCATAATCATGTATTAAAATATGGTCTAACAAATAATGACTCTGAGGGGGAAAATGGAGATAAACAGCTTAAGAATAGTCGATAAAACTTATTTGAAGATTGTAGTGTGCTTACGTACAGAGTGTTATTAAATGAATTTAACACAAAAAGAACTGAAAATTGAACAAAGCTGAATGATACAGAATCCAACATCCATAAAAGAAGTTCAGTTGGGATAAGTTACTGCCAAATTTGGCATTAATTTATCGATTAAGATCACTGCCTTACACGAATTAAAAGAAATCAACGGTGCAACATTAAGACTTCAAAAGCAAAGATGGTGATCTGAATAAGAGATAAATATAAAACAATTGGATATTACATATTTTTATCAGTTTACAAATTTGCTGTAATAATGCGCCAGTTTCTGTCTGGTTCTACTGTAGACATACCACCTGCTAAATGTGCATGCTTTTTTGTCTGCGTCGACTACTTACTGTTCTTGCTTGTGCTAATATTGAGTTATTGTCTACAGATTCTAAAACAATTTCTTTTTTACTTATTAAAGCAAGGAAAGGGGCGGGGAAAGTTTGTTAAAAAGAAAAGAAAGCAATAACCCGACATTAAACATTTATAATGGAAGACATAGATGGTTTGGCTGAAAGTATTGTAACTTCAGTTATAATGTAAAGATCACGAACTTTCACATTTGAAAAGTTCTTTCCTATCTTGTTATGAGTCCTACTACCGACGTTTTTAATTACGTGAAGCAGTTCCATGGTTCGTAGAGCAGTTATTAACGCAGGCAGAAGTTTTATTATGGACTAAACTGAGAATTTACTTAAACAGAAGTTCGCTGATATTATAAAACAGGTGTTCTGAGTAAAGTAAAATTTGCGTTCATTCGAGAGGAGTGACATAAAACACGTTGTTTTTTTCTAAGGCAACGAACTTTACAAACGGCTCTTCCAGCGCTTTGGTGAGACTTTATGGGCGAGGTGGCATTTCAGACGGTCGTCACCCACATGAGGTGTTTCCTTCCCTCACAACTGTAACATTTCTGGTAAATGCTGTGTTATGGTTCCACGCCTTCGCTGTGTATTGTTTCAACATGAGCGTCCGACTTATGACACAGTGCTTCGAATTCAAGCAAACCTCGGTCTGTACTAATATTATAAATGCGACAGTACGTAACTCTCTCTCTCTGTCTGTTTGTTACATTTTCAGGGCTAAGCGGGTAATCCGATCTTGATGAAATTTGATAAGGAGATACTATACGCCCTTAGAAAGGACATAGGATAACTTTTACTTTATAAATAATATATATTGTCATGGAATTTTGAAAAACTAATTGAATGGTGATAGACAGATGAATAAGATGTGTAAGTGCTGTGAAGTATAGTGGCTTCGTTTCCCACGTTTCCCAGTGGTTAAAAGGTGCTTGCAAAAAAAAAAAAAAAATCTCGGATTACGTTTTTACGCTAAATTGGTCTTTCAGGCTTTGTGGTTATACCTCTTTGTGTAATTTTACTAGGTAATCGTTCGTATGTTAGGAAAGACACACTGAGCGTGGTGGGGTTAACGTTCTGGCCTCGCATTCCGAAGGACGGCGGTTCAAATCCCGATTTGGGTTTTCCATGGAAAAATCACTCCAGGCGAATGCCGGGATGGTTCCTTCAAAAAGGCCATGGCCGATTTCCTTCCCGTTCCTTGTTCCCAGTCCCATTCCGCCTCTAATGACCTCGACGTCGACGAAAGGAAAGACACAGGATACGTTTTTGGTATGATTAACAGTTTTAGTCATGAAATTTTGCTAACTTACCGAATGGAGACAGATGGACGGATGTGTATGTAAGTCTGTAATATTACGTCGGCCACTCAGGCTGTGCTTTTCTCACTGTCAGTTAGTGTATGATCTGTTAGTAATTTTCGTTGATAGACACAACTTATTATATGGTATAGATGTTGATTTGCGCTCCACTGTACTGTTAATTTGTGTCTACCTAAAAGTTTCTGACACCAGTTTATTTTGTCCTCGTTTTTGACATGCCTCGCAGGCGTAAACCAGACATAAGGTGTATCTCTAGAAGAGAACCAGCAGCTAAAGATATTAGAACACAAGAATCTGATGCTCATGCTGATTAAAGAAGAAATGAACAAGCTGAAATAAGATAATCCGCCCCCCCCCCCTCTCCTCTCCTCCGATATTTTTTAAATTTTTTTAAACGTGTTGGAAATTGATTTTCTTCATGAGACAGGTTCGACGGTAGAATGGTATAGTGATGGCTTTCCCGTCATATTATGCCGATTCGGCGTTGTTTAGTACAAATCTGACGCAGCTTTCTATATCAAATTTTAGCAATGAAATTTTATGTCGCGAGTACCAGCTAGTTCATTTACATGGAGTAGTATAAACTAACATTATAATAATCGTGTTCTCGAAAAGCAGCCAAAAATTAAACAAAATTCTTTAATATTGATACTGTTCATCCTCTTGCATCTGCGCTGAATGGGCTTTAATAATTTCTGCATAGTAGTACTTAAAAGAACAGTAGGTTATTCGTGTTAATTAACAGATTCGAAATATTTAACGTTTTTTCATTTTTCGCGGGTCGCTGAAACTCTCTCTTCAAATGGGCAATAAAGAATCCATTCATAACAAACTTACACATAAAATTTCAGTTACGATATTTATGTCTGGAATGAATCAAGTTTGCTTACATAAATTTAGATTCTTTTTATCTTGTTAATTCTTTCACAAATGTTTCCCATATAAATGCAACATATATAGAATATAAGTATAAATTGTGGTCATTGGTATTCTAACAGTTTTGGGACATTAGTTACTTTCAGTAGACAGTAAAACTGATGTTCCCGTGATCTGATGATCATATTTTAGCCACAAATGAATAAAAATAAATAAATCACATTTGTAAGTGAATTAACTACCAACGATGATACTATGTGGCAACTGTTTTCTGTAGACTGATTCAGAGATTTTCGGTTTCTTGTAATCCTTCCGACAGTTGCTGAAAAGAATACGGCGTATGAAGAATAATATTGTGAAGTACTTTAGATTTCATACCCACAGTTGATGAATATTTTAAACCGACTTCTTACAACGTGAAAGTATGCGTTATAGAAATTGGAGGGTTTGCAAAAGAGAGCAGCTAGAATTATTTGTGGAAATTATTGCAGATTTAAATCATTAACTGTATTGAGAGTCATTAGAAGATAGGAGGAAGGAAGAAAAGATGCTTGGAGTGTAAATGATGGATATTGGCGATGAGGCCTGTAAGGCTATTGGTAGAGAGGTGCATGGAAACGAAGGATAATCACGGTTCCTAGTTGGCTCTCTTTGTCAGACAGAAGGGAGAGGAAAAATTTTCTTTTGTAGTTAACGGAGATAGGGGTTAGAATAAATTATCAAGGGAAATGATGAATTATTTATCAATAACGCGGAAAGAATTTAAAATTAAAGTTCTTAAAGAGCAAAAGCAGGCAAGTCGAGCAATTCCTGTCCAAGAATTAAACAAAAAAACTAACAGGAAAAGGGAAAATCGATTTGCAGGAAATGCGCTACATAGCAATTAAATTAAGTTAAATTATACTAAAATTCTCCAGATATAAATAATTTTATGTTTATCGCTCGCAGTTTTCGCTGTTCCCGGTGCTAATAGCACAACCTTTGATCTGTCGCAGGCGAATTTCACACATTTTAGAAGAATCAGTTCAAATTTCTTAAGATAGTGACAATTATTACTGAATTTCACACGTTTTAAGACTAGGAGACTTAGTTCCAGACACGATTCTGACATATATTATTCCGATAGAGAAATTTAATGGAATTAATTATATTTTTAATTATATTATTTCGACAGTTTCAGGTTTTACTTCTCGACTTGTAATTCACAAAAAGAAAAGAAAAACTTCCACTGAAATATAAAGGCATTTTAATAATAAAATCGGGCCGTAAATATTGTAATATTTTCGAATAACGAGTTCTTAAGTGTATTTAGAATGTCGCTGATACAGGAAATAAATACTTGGTAGTGAACCACCTTGTTATTTTACATTTGCATTGTGATTTATAAAATCTGTGGGTTACAATGCAGAACAAACATTACGCAGTTTATAAAACGGAACGGACTTACGACAAAGTTCGGGTTGCCCTTCATCTGGGGGAAGGAAACTGCTTTTAGCTACTGCACTTACAAACGCGAATGAAGTATTCATGTGGGCGCTGATAAGGCAGCAGCCGCGGGCCGTTAAGAGCATTCTGAATAATGTCAGCAACTCACAAACGACATCAAAAGACTGCACTGTCATTGTTCATTTAAATTTAAGAAAAGTAAGCAGATTTAATAATTGCGCTGTACCGGTGGTGAGCTTTTATTATCTGAATATTGATTTGAAATTCTGTCTATCTTCTTCTTTCCATGCAAGGATTAGGCCTGTTGGCCTTTTTGTCTTTTGGGACTGTACCCATCTCTTCTTTTCTCTTCCTATACTTCTTCTACCTCTCGACCTTGTAACACCCTTCTCGGCGTGTCGACCAATAGTTTTTTTTAACGCCGAATTTGCATCATGGGAGGTCAGCCCCATTTTATATATAATTAAGGCCCTTCTCTTCCAAATTTCTTTAAAATAAAATAACACTTACTACTATTAAATGTCTTGGTTTAATTTCTTCAAATTAATTTACAAAGTCAACTTCACAGATAATCTCTTAACTCTCCACACAGAGATTCTATAATCTTGTTGAATTCAACGATATTATTGTACATTATTATAAGCACTACTGTCTGTGGAAGGCAGTTTAGAATTAAACATTTACATCTCTTTTCTTTTTTCTTACAAATTATTTATAATTAGGAAATTAATACACACAAAAAAATCAATTAGGAATTATAATCAACAGATATGTTATAACTCATATGCGCTTTTAGCTTCACCCATCCTTTAGACATTATCTCCCCATTTCCTCCTATGATTCTCTATTTTATCATTTATACTAGACACACTGTCTAGCAAAAAAATAAAGCACTCAGAATAGAAGGAAGTAACTAAATGAAAATTAGCGGGTTGAGAGGGTGTGTGATGTTATTTCAGTTGTTACAAAGAGAAACAAGCAGTATAAGACCACTAGCCAGTATGACGTTGCATCCTTTCTGGTCTACACGCGTTCACTGATTCGGTTGGGAAGAGTGTCATAAAGCCTTTGTATCCTGCCCTGAGGCAAGCTGACCCGCAGTAGTTGTAATTGATCCGTGATATAGTCGATACTGGCACTGTGATGGAGTTGACGTCCGAGTTGGTCCCATGATGTATCAGGGACAGATCTGGCGATCTTATTGGCCACTGGAGTACCTCACTTTTACGCAGACCATAGAGACACGTAACATGTGTAGATGAGCATTGTCTTGATGAAAAATGGCACCACAATTCTATCGTATGAGAGGTAATACTTGACAATTACCGTTGTGCTATCTCAATATCATCAGTCAATACCAGAGCTGACCTGGGGTCATACCCGATGGCTATCCACTCCATGTCTGTAGTAGTAAACACCGTTGTACCTCTCCAAAACATTGGAGTAATGGAACCTCTCACCATACCAGCCTAGAATAGGTAGTACACAACAGCAATTCATCGCCGAACACAATGTGACACCATTCGTTTTGTTCAGCTGAATTAATTTTTATTCTGTGTGTCTTTAGTGCCAACTTTCTCAAACAAATAATTTATTCCAGAGGTTTTAAAATCGAACATAAAGCCATTGATGAAATTAATTGATGCTTCTAATCTGATGATGTAAAATTTCCGATACATTTCCCATGATTATAAAGTAATTAACTAGCAAAGTTGTTAATTTGTCTACAGATCAGTAACATATAAAATTGACTATTGAAACATAATTAGTTTTTAGCAGCGTGGGCCCGGTACAAATTTTGTGAATATCGCTATAGTTTCATTTGTTGTTCATCTTGCCATATGATCAAATAAAGTGCAAAGAAGCTATCGAAAATTGTTGTGTAAACACCTAAGCTTGTACCGATTCCATGTTCCGTCACAAAACTAAATGTTACGTGAACATAATATCACAGAGATTACCTGATTTACTCCGACATGCAACACACATTTTATTTTCTTACAAATGATGCTCTTTAGATTGCTTTTCGCAACCCTCTCGAGAAATTATAGAATTTTTTCCCTGTCCCTTCTCAAAAATACTTTTTTCGTAAACAGATAAATGTAAGAAATGCAACTGGGATGATTACAAAGTTTATGAATAGATGCCGACGTTTAAATTACTTTCGCATGAAATTTGTAGATGACAAGAAATATTGCTGGGCGGGATAGCGGATTGTGGGACATTTAATTTTGTCACGTTGTTAATTGCTGATAGTTAAAAACGCGAACCATTAAACCGTCAGATTTAGTACACAGCCGTAGATAGCATGGAAGAGGCAAACAGAATATTTTGTGAAATAATAAAATCTTCTTTCACAATATCAGAAACATTACCTCCAGTAAACGATCTTATACCCTTTATTGGTACTAATAACAAGCTAAGCCCTCTAGCTATGAAACGTCGGCGATGTTATTCCACCATTAACGAGTTAAGTGGTTAGAAATTATAGTTGACATAGAAAGGTATGACGTTTTAGGTATCACATTTCGAGAATTTAGGTTATGAATCCAGGTATACAAAAAAAAAAAAAAATCTACACAAAAGGCTGTTAACCAGACAAATATGTGGCGTAAAAAAGGGAAGGAAAAAACCTTGAACTTTTCAACATTATAGATTAATCAGCTCTTCATTACAGGAGTGAAAACTGATGGCAAATAAGTAAACATTACCTGTCATTTAATAGCAACTGTTGTTTACTTTTAACAGTCACCATAGAGCCTGACCTACGGTCCCTTGTTCAAAATCCTGTCTAGATTATAGTGACCGAGCCACGTAGGTGAGCGGTAACCCTTGGGCCTGGAATTCGCGAAAATGCGACTTCCAATTGCCGTCCGATTTCCATCACTCTAGGCGAATGCCAAAATAGTGTCTTCAAACGGTCATGACCGAATTCCTCCCCGTTCTTTGTTATGAACCCAATCCCGCCACTAATCACATCGACGATGACCAGAATCTTATGATTTCGCGAACCATAAGGGATAATTGTCACATATGCTTGGGGCGATTTCGAGAAAGCATAGGTAGTCAAAATCTGGATACCTGGCCAGGATATCGGAGCCACAGATTGCCCAGTTGAAATTAGCATATCTGAGATTAGAACTTGAAGTTTCATTATGACGAGAGAAAGTCTCTAGATTACCTTCCACTACTATCTAACCAGAAGATTTTCGGTATTGATCTGAGTGTTCTATGAGACATAAAGAAAGTAACGTGAGATACAAAACCTAATGAACTTAAATATATTGGTAGGAGGAGGAACAATTCTGGTACAACTTTATTATTTTAGCTCTGAAACTACCAGACTGCTTCCACAAAGCAACGTGCTTTGAGGGCTCAAATTCTAGGAGCCGTTCTTTTGGACTGCTTCCAGATTGACGGACCGAAGTCTGGTCACAGCCAATGTAGTGAAGTAGCTAAAGAGATAGCCTGAGTATCTTGCAGGTACAAGTCCAGCAGCGCACAGATTGCTGCAGTTCTGTGTTGGAATTGTAATGAATTTACAACACTGCAACTCATGTAAAAAAAAAAATAAAATGTTGTACTATAAATAGTATTGCATTGGTATAAACTTACGATTTCAAATAATGATTATGTAACTGTTAGAGTTGTTGCCGACAGTAACGGTTATGATTGTTTCATATTGCGTGTTCTACTTCTTTTGAGAAATATGTTATCAATTTCACGCGCGTTATACTGTCTGCAAGATTATCATCCAGAAACAATTATAATATAGTTGGATGAAATTTACATGCTGCATGAAAAGTCTTCATTTGGAACGATCCAGATATCCGTCCAGAACGCTACAAAGAATTTCAACGAAACAGCTAAACGTCACTTTGCTTACTAACAAACTGATTGAACGAGTACTGAGATATATTAAAACTAAAAAGTTACTCGAAAGTTTTTAGAAGTTATTTCAAGACAAATAAAATATACGAGCCGGAAATCAATTAGAATTTCCTTTAATGTGAGTTCTTTCCTTTCATCTGTTTAAATTCCTTAGGCCTGGTTTCGACAAACAGAAATACAGATACATGTTACAGGGTTTTCAAGGTTTATAGGCGTAGGAAGGAATAAATTCTTGTCTTGGTAAATACAAAAAGAAGGAACCTAAAAATTAATAAACCAAAAACTGTAGATGTCAATAATTAATTTAATTCGTCTAACACCGTAGGTAAATTAAAGTTAAGAATTTCTAAAACTGACACATTTCTTTAATGAAATAGTACATTGGTCTTAATGGTTTACACCGTCTCTTTAAACATTTCATTGAAGCAGGCAAACAACACTCAGTTTCAAAAAGCCCATAACTTAATATTCTCCAAACATTGGTTACTTAACTGTAACGGCAAATTAAATTTTAGAACAGAGTTTGTTGAGGCTGATTCCCTGCTGTAACCTAAAAAATCCCGAAATTTTGGACGTGAAAACCCGGTTGTTATGTCAGTTTGCAAAGTTCAAGTTATACACAGAATTTTTTCTTTAATCGATCGACTGTAAAAATTCTCAGCTCATGGAAAACGTTATCCAGCAACCAAATTCACCGAAATATGAGTCCACAGGCGTTCCTATTTCTCCAGTTATGAGTTCATCGGCCCAGTTTGTGAATGGTGTTTGTTTGCAGTTCCCCCTGGCTGACCCAGTTGCTGCAGGAAGATGCCGCCGCCGCTGAGGCGAGCAGCTTTGCTGACATTGCTTACGCTGTTGTCGAGTGTATACCCAGCGCCTGAGGTAAGTCAAACGTATTTGTCGAAGCTCCTTTCGCTATAAAGCTATAGTATTGGTCTGTAATGGCTCTTTCGCACTAGGCTAGTAATTTAGTCGAGTGGCGAGTGATTTAGCAACTAAACGTGTGTGAACAATGAAATTTAGTCGAGTAGTTTAGTTGAGTCGATCCGTTTTGTTCTATTAAACCTGACTAGTAGCACCCCCCCACGCATCACTGCCCACTCGCTCTACGGCTAAACAAGTCTGAACCTGTTGTTCAAGTCGAGTTGATTAGCTGCAGCAAAAATGTCGTTTCGCTGGAGCGAAGAAACAATTTTAAAATTTGTTTCTAAATATGTAGGACATGAATGCTTGTAGAATATTAAGTCCTCAACTAGAAAAACAAATAAAGGAAGCAATCTGCACTCATAGATTTGGAAAATACAATAAACATACCTGGATTTGGTGAGAAGTAAATTGAAAATATCTGATTAGTGATCAGTTTTACTAATAATTTTATTTTATTACAATAGCACCTAGATTATACAATAAGATATTATTACTGTTGTTATTAGAAGTACTACCTAACGCGATAAAAATCATTTTAGAATGATTTACTCGCAGAAGCTATAAAAAAAAGGTCAAAAAATTTAGGCGTAGGTACTGAAACAGTTTACATTCCTTCAGTAAAATGGTTCAGTTTACTGGATGCATCTCTACAAAACAATACTTCAATTCCTTTAATGTTTCTAAGATTCCTTCACACTGTGATGAATTAGGAAATAGCCGACTTTCCGTGTATAAATACGAGGTGTGAGTGTCCTTAAACTAGATCGCGGTGGTAATAGAGAACTTCCAGTAATTTTGTAATTGCCGGAACTGCACTTCTTAAATGGGTATCTTCAGGCTGAATTTTCATTAACACAACTTTTGGTCATTCTCAAATTATTCTTAGGGATCTTCTAATGCTGATTCCTTCAGAAGACAATTTTCAGATCATAGTTCATCAATTCTATTAACCCATTTTCGTACCCATTGCTTTTTTTTCCTTTATCGCATAAACTTCTTCGTCCACCTCTTCTAAAATAGCGACTAACATAAGCTGTATCAGCTCATTCATTTGATTGCGTTGCAGCCTGTTCGTCTGACAAAATACCACGCTACTTGTGTACTGTACTCGACCGTAGTGCGAACGATTTTTGGTCAGTAGCGAGTAGTTTAGCTACTGAACTACTCGCCACTCGACTAAATTACTAGCCCAGTGCGAACGAGCTTTAAGGCAGAACACAGCTGGCAGAGTGCCGTTTTGTACGATTGACGTGGCATAATGACGTCTCTGTAAGATGCAGGAAATCATTCAAACTCGTAAACTTGTTCACCAATTGCTCTGTTTGAATTCACTGACGCTGTTAAGAAAATTCGCTAAAAGAGCAGAGAACGAATCCTAAACTAGTGATTTGGATGGGATTAATTTGAAGAGAGTAGGTTTCCTTTTAAACAGTTCAGAAGCTTTTAGGACAGATATCAAATACGAGCACTGTAGAAATATTCGACTGAGCTTGTAAGGTGAACGGTGACGCTCTGGCATCGCGTTCAGGAGAACACAGGTTTGAAACTTCGTCCAGCCATTCCGATTTTGGTTTTGCGTGGTTTCCAGAATGGTGAATGTCGGTATGATTTCTTCAAAAGACCGAGGGCGAATTCCTTCCCGATCCTTGACTCAGTCCTCTCCCGACTCAAATAACCTTAAACTCAACGACATGTTAGGCCATAAGAAAAAATAAATCTACTGGATCGGCTGCTGAAGTGACCGAGTAAAAAATTGAGAAACGACACATATTTTATTAATTGCATCTTCTGTAATAAAAACTTATATGAGTGAAATAGCAGTTTGGTATAAACATTTTGGTTAACTGTTCCATAACGAAAATTATATCCTGGTTTGTAAAATTCAATGTTTAGTATACATTCGGACTACGCTAACAGAATGCCGTCGCAAACATTTGTGGACCAAGAATTACGGACGTATATGATCGAAGACTAAGGAATGTAGTTTTTACTTCGCGTCATTTGGAAAACAATTTACTGTGTTCAGATGGCTAATGCAAAATACTATTACTTAAATTTCAGTGTAGTAATGTAGATGTAGAAGGTGGTAGCCAGGTATATACTTTCTTACCCAAAAGTTTCCTAAAAAGTCATCCAAGAAGTAAAGGACTAATCTTCAACACGTTCAAAGAGCCAGAGACCCAATGATCTTATCAGAAACAACACTTACGAACAAAATCAACTACGACATTCTTACCACTGTCGAAAACACAGCTTTTAATGTTAAAACTATTGATGTATACCAAAAATGGTTTCAAATAAAGCTGAGAGTATGGATAAAAATAGGTGCATAACAGGAAACTATTCTCAAAAGGAAGTTACTGACTATTAAAAATGTGTAACGGGAAGAAATGTATTTTTTAATGGTGCACCTTTCGCCTCAGACTGATAGCTTGAATATATGGAGAGCATTAGAAGCGGACAAAACGTATTTGAATAATACCTGTTGCAAAAATCACGAGCGGTGATAATACAGAATAAAAAGCCAGATGGAGCCAAATCAGGACTGTAGGCGGGGTGCAGCAACGCCGCAATGTCGAATCGGGCCAACAATTGGCTCATGACGGCGCGCCTTGCCACGGCGCATTGTCGTGATGCAGAGTCCAATTGGCGGAGATGACTGGTCGGACACGATTCACTCGGTCTCACAGGTGGGCTGTCACTTGCACATAAAAGTTCGAATTGACAGTTTCCCCAGGGGAAACGAACTTCTTATGAATCACCCCGCGACGGTCAAAAAACACGATCAGCATTGTCTTGATCTTTGGTTTGTTCATGTGAGCCTTCGTTGGACGGGAGGACGTGGAAGGCAACTGTTGGCCCAATTTGGCGTTGCCACGTTGCTGCGCCCCGCCTACAGTCCCAATCTGGCTCCAACTGACTTTTTTTTATTCCCATGGATGAAAAGGCAGCTGAAGGGACAGCGGTTTGACTCGATTCAGGACGTTCAAGCAGCATCGACGAGGGCTCTCAGGAGCGTCCCCGAATCTCTGACTTCCAGAAGGCATACGGTCAATGGCAGCAGCATAATTCTAAGTGTGTAGCTGCCCAAGGATGCTATTTCGAAAAGGATTAAAGAATTGTAAACATATCTTCAATAAAAATTTTTTAAAAGAAATCAGTCCTACTACTTTTGGTATTGACCCCGTACTATATATATCATCTTATTGTGGATTGACTGATTCCAGATACATTCCAGGTTTCGGTTTGTTGAATCTGAGCCTCCTGTTAACTCTTGAGAAACTAGATTTGCGTATGAGAAGTAGGATGGAAGGTTGAGTGTTACGCTGTAGGCCCCCCTCCCCGTTGAAAGTATCCGCCTAGAGATAAAGTACAGAAAAATGAGGAATCTGCGACGCTTAGAAATTCATTGAAACCACATTGAATTATTACTGTGTACAACAGTAACAGAAACAAGAAATTGTCAAATGATTACGCTCCACTTTTTCTCGCACTGCAGCATCATCGGCGGAGAACAACAAACCACCTGTCAAGGCAGTGGCCGTGCTGCCATACATCCACGGAGTTACGGATAAGATTGGGTCGGCTGCTTAAAAGGAAGAATTTCTGCCCAATATACAAGGCCCATAGGAAATTATCCAGCATCCTGACCAGCGTTAAAGATAAGAGAGAAAATTTGCAAAGACCAGGAGTATATAAAAATTCCTTGTAGCTACGGTAAGGTATACACTGGGGAAACAGGACGCACTGTTAAGGAGAGGCTCAATGAACGCATTAGGCATTTGAAAAATAATGACACGATCAAGTCCGCTGTAGTTCTACATGCAGCCGATAGTGGCCATTCAATTTTATTCGATAAGACCAGCGTTACAGCCATTGAAAGCAGATGGTCGCCTAGACGTATAAGAGAAGCGTTAGAATTACAAAAACGGCCGAACAACATTAATGCCGACAATGGTTTGCAACTTAACCATATTTGGTCGAACCTACTCAGGAAAACCCAAGACGAACGGCCTCATCCTACCGTCTACACTGGGCGCGGTGACGAGACGATAGCGGCAACTCACAAGCAGTCCTCTGATGAAAACCACAGTAAGATGGCAGAAAACGTTAGGTTTTAATAAATCGACGCGGCTACACCCGGAGAACCAGGATAATATAAAGAAATTGTCAGTTCGTAATTATTCCCTCAGTGATTACAGAGAGGCGACGCAACTTTTAATCACACCTTTTGCTGATGCATATTGTTTTTTCAGATCATTTAACTGGCTAATATCTTAACATACCAGTTGCTTTTCTCGCTGTGATTTCTTACTCGTTTGGACCTATTTTCTTGACGCTAACGTTAAGCTGCGCCGCTTTGAGAACAATTCCACATGAAAATTACTAGTTTTACTATTTTTTTTTTTTTTTTTTTTTTTTTTTTTTTTTTTTTTTTTGGGAGGGTGGGGTGAGGAAGGAATATATCTTGTCGCAAATGAGGTAGTTAGCACTGTGTGGAAGCAAACTGCAGAAAACGTTGGTAAAACCGTAATTGAACTTAAATACTCGTCCATTTCGGTAGCGGGAATAGGGCTGGTTCGAGTCCGGCCGCGTGCCTGGGTGTTTAAGTGTTGTGTCTATGAATGTCATGTCCGTCCTGTGGTGTGTCTAATTAGCTGTAAAAAATTACTATCGAGCTGGCTGTATTGCCTAGCTGCCGAAAGACATTGGGGGGGGGGGGAAATCCAGGCCAGTTATCTCACTCATCTTGCTGCACATTTATATCTAACACATTTTCACTATGCAGATAGCACTTTTCATTTGTCAGTGGTTATTACTGCACTATAGGTTCATAACATTTCTATGAATACGAAACTCAGGCTTTATAGTACGCCCACGAGAAAGTGTTTCAAACAATAACATTAAAAATTCGGCTAGTTACCTACAGATTTAAATAGAATGACTAATAACCCATAAAGAAGAGACAATGAACTTCCATTTCCAACTGTATGACAAAATTCTATAAAATTCCATTAATATAAGTCAACTGGGTAGATCCGAGTAAAGATTCGTGCAATTTGGGTTGAGTACGCTAATGATCTCAAGAAATATCTTGCATGTCAGAGGTTAGATACACACATTTTCAGTTTAGGCTTCTGATCTCTCTCTAATCCTGTCGTTAAGCTTTAATCAAGGTTGTCATTAAGTGATTATACAGTATTACAAGAATACGTTATATAAAATAGTGTTAATATATCGCAAAGTAACCTAAAACTAGAAACGTTTGCCTGTTTTCCTTACAACGCAAAAAACTATAATCAGCTATAGGTGTTTTTGGCACTTATCATTTAACTACAAGACATGGCCAGTATTAGGGATAAATTTCAACTTACTAGATAAAAACTTTATTATCCAGTAAAAGAAAATAGTTCAAAGATAACAACTTTTCTGGAGGCATACGCCTTCAGTGAAATAAATTGAAAAAAATGTCTTTGTCATTAACTTGACAATCTGAAGCATTGTGTGACAAGACAGTAACTTGTTGATGTAGATATTTACTCATGGAAAAGTCAGTCGTAAAGCAGATGTATAATAATTGAGCTTAACATGTTTTGAATCATTCTGTGTGAGTTTAAAGCATTTTTAGGATTTAAAATATTTTCATATTCCATGATTCAGACAGGATAACTAGCTGGGTGAGTCAACATGTGATGAAGATAAATGCAAAGAAGAGTCAGCTTATTAGATACACAGATGAAAAGCTAAAGGTTGATACGATTATAAAGTGGGGAACGAGCTATTTATTGAAGACTCGAAATGTAAATACCTTGGCATAACATTTGATAGCAAACTTAACTGGGCAGGAAACATTGGACAGGTGGTAGGAAAAGGGTTCAAAATCCTTCACCTGTTGGAAAGAGTGATGAGTGGATGCACTAGAGAAGTAAGGGAATCGGGGTACAAAACTTTGGTCAGATCACTGCTGGAATATGGTGGTGTAGTTTGGGATCCACATTTTGGGTATCAAATACAGGAGTTTGAGGGGGTGCAGAGGAGGGCTGCCAGGTTTGTCTCTCGAAATTACCGCGGAACACAATCGGTAACTAATATGATAAAGGAGCTGGAGTGGGATTCGTTGGAGGATGGAAGGAGGGCGAAGAGAGTCATGGAAGTGTACAAAGCCTATACTGGTGATGAAGCATGGAAAGATATTGGTGGGAAAATTAAGAGAGGTGCTTGGAAGGATAAGGTTGACCATGACCACATGCTGGCAATTGATTTCAGGCATAAGGGTGTGGGAAAATTTTCTTTCATAGGAAAGTGAGTGAGGGACTGGAATAAATTTCCAAAAGAAGTGATTAATAACTTACCAGAAAACACATGAAAGAAATTAAAAGTAAAAATTAGTAGAGAGCAAAAGTAGGTTAGAAGGGGAAAGGGTGAGGGTTGTAGGGAGATTACTACGGGAGCGGGCGCTCCATCGCAATTTCATCAATTATTATTATTATCATCAAGGAGCACGTTCATGATAGGAACGGATTACTGTAGTTCTGTACAACAGGTTTGATGATAAATTGTTAAAGATTGCACATTTGTTAATTGATATTTCAAACGAATAAATTAAAAATAAATTTTCAGAAGTACTGATGTAGTTTTGGTTGGTTAAAGATATTAACTTCTAAAGTATTTCGGGGAGGACCTAGAGACAGTGTTATGTGCAGCCGTTGTACTATAAAAGGTATCTATTCTTGATTGCTGCTCATTTGATGTAGTCACATGTCCGCGTGAAAAGTACCTTAAATCTTTCAAACGTGTAACGCTGAATCTTCGGAACATTTCGTAAGTTATTCATTTATTTCGGAACACTTTTTTTGAAGGTTGATTAAAATTAGTTTTTGGTGGGAGGAGGGGGGGGGGGAGTGACAGTTGGTTCAGTGTTACTTGAACTGCAGGGTGTGTCGAGAACTTGTAATCTTTGAGAATAAAGTCCGATTTCATATTCTACACTGTCGAAATGATTTTTTAAAGTACAGGTGGTAGTTCGGAAAACTTTTACATGATGATGAATAAAAACATGAAGGAAAAAAAAAATCTGTGTTAGGTTTTGTGTGATCGAGAGATGTCATGTAGAAATTTGAAGTCTGAAAAAATATTTAGTTTACAAGCTAGAAAGCTGTGACGGGCAGCGGTGCGATAACAGGGATCCTTTATCCTTCCGTATAAAGCCTACCCTTACCCGACTCAAGCCCTCCCCCCCAAAAGAAATCCGCTCAAGCTCTCCCCAAACCAAAATCCGCCCAAGCCCCCCCCCCCCCCCAAACCGAAACCCTGGATCCGCCACTGCCTATTGATAAATCAGTCGGACGCCTTAAACTATTGAGCTAGGGAGCGTCACGGTAGAGTGATCAATACAGCGTAAAAAAGTGTACACTGACAGCATTGTTAGACCGCGAACGATTTGCCAAGCATTTCATTCCTATATCTACAGTTAATATGGAATCAGAAAAACTGGCCATCCTGTTGGATCAAAACAATTTTTTTAAATATTTTGCCCCCATGGGGAATTGAACCGTGAACTACGGCTCGCACATTAGTACAGCAAGCACGTTAACCACTGAGCTACCTGGCGCGTTAGTATGAAGTACTTCAGAGTTTTACACATCCTAGGATCGATCTATGTTCGTTTCGGTAATTTTTCTAAATTACATGGACAATATGTACATTTATACAGAAAAATGTATCCTGTGTCCATTCTAATGCCAAATCGCATCTAGTTGTGAAATTTCATCACGACCAGATTAGCCGTTTAGCTCAAGAAACGTAACAAAACAGACAGGCAGAGAGATAGGCAAACAGACAGAGTTACTTTCGCATTTATAATATTAGTATAGATTATATACGGAGATAATTAAATGACGGAAATAAATATTCACATACTGTTGTGTGTTTTGTACCTTATTTTAACTGTGACAAATTAAAGCTACGAGGCCTGGTAACCCCCCACCTAGCACAGCGTACCTTTCCAGGCAACCCCTCTCTCCCCTCCCCCCTAGACCGTGGCACGTAGTATATGGACGGTCCCCTACCTGGCTGCTCTGCCATTGTGATAATGAAGGCGCTGAGGCCAACTGCCAATTACAGGCAACTCAACACTCCACAGTCCCAGGCCACAATTAGGATACTGGTTCCGAGACACGGCTGTGGTTCCATTCATGTCCGCTAGCGTACATGCTGCCTAATTAAGGTATTGAGCTAGTTTCTGGAAATCATCAAAGCAAAAGCTGAGAGCGTTCAGCTGTTTGCGGCAATAAAACACGTTTCATTCGAAAGCTAATAAAATGAACAGTAGATATAGATGAATTCTTATTGCAAATAATTTTGTATCAAATGCAGGGCACATTCGAAAGTGAATCTTATTTTGTTTAAGTGCTAGCGGGCGTTTGAAAAGATAACATTTATTCGATTACGATCGTAAATGTAATATGATTAATTTTCCTATTAACATCAATATAAAATATTGTGTATATATTCTAAAAGTCACTTTCTTGCATTCAGAGGGCCAGCCAGCTGTTTATAAAAGTGTTTAACTGAAAGTATTTGACAAGGCTCCTCACTCATAGAAATTTCATTTTGTCGGCAGCTTCTGGAGCTCTGTGAAGGATTTCATTTACGACGTCCGGGTATTTCAATGATTTGTATTTAAAAAACGTGAAATAATAATAAAAAATATGTTTTGTAAACATAGGTATAATTAGCCAAACCAATAAGCACAAACCGAATGTTCCTTGTTTGAAATTCCAAAGTATTAGACGAATCATATATCAAACCAGTTCAAAGAGCAAAATGTAAATTTCGTTTTTATGAAAAGCCAAAGTTTAATCAGAGTCATACCGTATAGCAACGTCGTGGATCAACCTAGTTACAATGCCGCGAGCGAAATATCTCTGTTCAGATTTTATTTGCAGTAAAAAGTAAAGAAAATTCGTGATTGCAGAATCTAACTCCTATTCATTCGTCGTCTCTACGTGCAGGTTAACGTGTTACCCGACCCACGGAGTGCTCCAGCGTACTCTTAAGAACAAAACAAATACCGAATAAATTACTGAGCGCAGTGCGATTACAACTGGAAACCTAATCCTCTGCAGCTCCCACACTGTGATTTCACCAAATCGCCATTTGAAAACCAACTTGCCTCAGCTGATTTTTTTTTTTTTTTTTTTTTTTTTTTTTTTTTTTTTTTTTTTTTTTTTATAATCCAATATTCTAAACACATGGTGTAAAATTCTACTGGCACCTCATGTGCTTATGAGAATAACAATTATATTATATTACTAGCCGTCACCCGTAACTTCGTTTACTTGAGTTTTTTTATTTTATAAATAGTCAGGCTTTCTATGGAAATTACTCTCACAAACAATTTGACCTTCTAATTTATAGTCTACAAATAGTCAAGAATGTCGCAGACTGAGTTAAGTTAAATGATTGATGATGAATATCAGTTTCAATTTCGAATTTCGAATAACACGATGCCATTGATAACCATGCAGTCAGATATTTCGATAGCGAGAAATTACTTATCTTTAAAAAGATTTTAATTTCTTAGATTTTTAACGTCATATCCAAATAAAACATATACTATTATACTCTTGAGACCAGGGACTGTACAGTGTTCGATAACCCATCAAAATCAACGAAACGACACTTTTTTTTCTCAGTATCCGGATGCCGCATTAAGATAAAATATACTTAATTTTATTCCTGGTCCCCCAAGGATGCATAACTTATGAAACTCTATGAATATTTGTCCTGGTACTGTAGTAGGAATCGCGCTCAACGAAACTATTTTTTCTCGCAGTCGAAATGATTATAACCAATTATATATATAGAAGCCAGATGGGACGACTTCGGAATAGGGATGGGCATTTAAAAAAATATATCGATAAATATCGAAACGATATTTACAAACACTATCGATATACATCGGGGAAAAAATATCGATATTCGATATATCGATATTCGATATTTTTGGCTAATGGGAAATTATCTAAAAAAAAAAATCATAAAGTAATCAAAATATTTAAGAAAATTAAAGACACAGGTAGAAATTATACAAACTTTTATTAATTATTAGTTTTTTCAATCAATCAAACCAGTATTCGTCTGATATGGATATCAAAAGGACTCTCTGTTTTATGTGCTCCCCCGTCTATCTACAGCTAATTGACTGCAGGAGCCACTCTTTCGGACGACACAGAAGAAGCTTGACATAAAGGTATTTCAGCGCGATTTCCGAGCACTGGCAATTCACCCAAAACTTTACTGGGTCTGATTTTCTGTCTATTAATGGTTGGTCCAGATACTGCTTAAGCTCATTAGAACTGAGCCAGAGCTTGGAACCTATTGCATAACAGTAGTGCTAAGGGATAATAGCTTTTCATGTGTGGACCAAATTAATGATTATCTGCGATATCTTGTGTTGCTGCTGTAGACCTTACTTCTGGAGAACGTTGTCCTCGTCGTCTAAGTTCCAAGCGAATATCATTACTTATTGTAGATATCGCATTTGACACACCGATTGGAGAAGTGAAGTGTATACGTTTGAAACGAGGGTCCAAAATGGTAGCTGCTGCAAGGAATTTCTTTCTAAAGGACTTAATTTCTCTTGAATTCTTGGAGTAAAGCCTCTTTTACCGTGAATCCTAAAGTGGTCGAAGGAGTAGCTTGTTCCGTTACTTGTCGAATCAGATTTGTAACAGGAATGGCTAAGCTAGCAGTCACATAATTTGTACCACTAACCTCTTCAGTGGCTTCTTTGAAAGGACCAAGAAGGACAATAAGGTCACGTATTACATTAAGCTGTTAAGTTGCAACCATATCAAGTGTGTTTATATTTGACTGACTTTTTGTAGCTAAGATTTTAGCTACAATTGCAGAGAGTCTGACAAATCGTTCTAACATATTAAAGCAGGAGTTCCATCTGGTGCTAACAGCTTGTGTCAAAGTCTCCTTCTTTTTTCCCAGATGCTTCTTGTTCAGATCTTAATAGATATAGCATTGACAGACTGCTTAAAATAAGTCACAATACTTTTTACGTGATCGCAGAGTGCTGCAAATGAATTATTTTCACTTAACACTCAATCAACGATTTTCATCATCAGGGCTTGACCAGTAAGTGCAATTTCTAATCACCAAACCTCTGCAGTGCGTATGGTGCGAGGGCATACGATGTTGTTGATGGTGATTCATCCGTCGATGGGAATGTTAAGCTTGGCGCCCCCTTTAGAATGTTTTGCAAAAGTAGGCCTGAACATGCCGAACCGGCTTCCCATTCTTTCATCTCTCATCCACAACACTATACTGAACCACACAGTGTCACTGTCATACACAACTTAGGAGCACTGTCACACTGAGGAAAGGAAACGGGGATTTTTTTTTTAACTGCTTAACGTCTCTTAACAGCGAGGTCTTTAGACACGGGAAAGGATGGGGGGCAAGGAAGGAATTCGGCCATGCCTTTTGAAGGAAGCATCCGGCATTTGCCTGGAGTGATTTGGGAAACCATGGAAAACCCAAATCTGGAGCCCGGACGGGGATTCGACCCGCCCTCCTCCCGAAGGGCCAGAAAGCTAACCATTGCACCACCACGCTCAGTGAAACGGGAAACCACCCCAGTTCATCTTCCTAGGACTTTCCTTGGAGGGATATCATACCCATGGTAATCGCCTACGACCGGACACGGGAGAGGCGTTCGAAGAGGATGTTACTATCAGTAAAAACTATTGGTGTCACAGTGATTAAAAAACTAAAAACCGTTCTCATACATCAATCGAAACCACACAGATATCACATCGTCAAATCAATGACGAAGAGAGCAATCACAATAATGTATTATTTAGTGGGGCTGTAATTCACGAGAAAGCTATACGTCTTTATGCATATTTTGGTGCTTATGCCTCCACTGGTAGTCAACTTTGAAGCACTGTTTTATGCACGTCATTATCAACCTTCAGTTTTCGCGTATATCAAACTGTATAACTAAATACAATAGTGGATACAGCATGCTGGTTGAGGTCACAGAGGACCAACTACCACACCTCGAAATGTAAATAAAACATTGTACGCTGAAGATAACTCGACGAGAGGCGAAACGCGTCCGAAAAATAAAGAATATCCAACAACAGTTGTATTGGCGTATTTACTAAATAATAATTAGTTTAACAAGCAACTGTGGAAGAAATGGCCTGCAATAATCACATAAATCCAGAATTGGTTTATTAAGTTCAAAGTGCGATAATCACTCCATTACATCAAACTTTATCTGTATATTTGGAACGTATTCCCTAATCATATATAAACTAACTAACATTCTGTATTCAAGGTTTACGTATTCAAGATTTTCGTATTTGCGGCTAATTTACGGAACGTATTCCTTGCGATTAAGGAGTTTTGACTGTAGACTAGATTGTAGACATTTAAATGAATTAACGGTCATTCATAATGACTTTTGGTTCATCAACTCATTAATTGTTATTCGTAAATGAAAAGATAATATTTCAACTACAAAGATAAAATAACCGCTTACATGCTAACATAAAAATGATTTAACAGCTTTTTTAAACCTCTGAACCGCTGATGAAGCTGTTATATTTCGACGAATTCTCTTTTTAAGACACTTTAAGAAGATTGGATATGTACATATATTTATCCTATATACATGTAACGATTAAATTGGATACTGAATTACGTTCGTAGAAAAAAATATCGAATTGGTGCTTAAAATCGATACACTAAATACAATATCGATGTATCGATATATCGAAAATAAAAATATCGGCGATAAATATCGATATTATTTAGAATAAATATCGATATATCGATACATCGATATATTTTGCCCATCCCTACTTCGGAATTAAATTAATAAAATTCAGTTGTCCAGAATTCTTGCAACATCTACTGAAGACGGAGTAAATGTCGAAAGTCAAAAATTCCACAGTACTGAGTACACTGCCTAAAGAAGAATTGGCAGAGAATTGCACCCCTAGGCCGGCCCCAGATTATCAATTTTAATGCAAAGTGCACGCTTTTGTAATACAAATATCATTCTAATGAGTTCAGTAGCGTCTAAGTAATTAAGCTAAAGATAGATGAAAGCTCATTACGTTTGTATCTTTGGTGTCTTCTATAACATCTTTGTACCGATGGTGGTGGGTGAACGAGTAACGTTCTGGCCTCGCATTCTGTAGGACGCCGGTTCGAATCCCCGTCCGGGCATCCAGATTTGGGTTTTCCATGGGTTCCCCAAATCACTCCAGGCGAATGCCGGGATGCTTCCTTCAAAAAGGTCATGGCCGAATTCCTTCCCGTTCCTTTGCCCCAATTCCATCCCGCCTCTAATGACCTCGACGTCGAGCCGAGGGATATGTTTTACGTGTTCTATGCAACTGGAATAGAGTGGAACAAGTGTAGAAGTAAAAAAAATAAAAGACAGGGGGAAACGTTAAACATATAAAATTAGCGAAAAATACGATGGAGATTCGTAAAAAACAAAATAAAAGCAGGTAAATAGTAACCCCCAATTTAATCATACATAAACCAATGTTCTTGGTAGAAAAAATACGTGTATATTGGTATTTTAATAAAAAAAAACTCTTAATGCTATTAATAGCAAATATGTTGTGATGGCATCATTTTCTGACACCAGTTTGTTGTTGTTACGGCAGTATCACTAAACTGCTTAGACTAAAAAAGTCTAGTAGTTATAGATGTTATAATTTATAAATTATAAAAAAAACAAAGGCTTCGTGAAGTTCTTATAGCCTGAGTGGTGGTAGCCTGATACGGATTTGAAGGTTACTATCAATGAAACATAGGTTGCAGCAAAATTTCTTCAATCACAGTTTTACAAACACTGAACGCCACTCTTGTCCACACAAGCTGTTAGCCGCTATCCATGCTCTGTCAAATTTGGAAGTATTTCAGCCTAAACGAAAGTAATTGTTGGTAGCACGCTGCCTACATCGAATGTTCTCACACGACCGCTCGACGAAGACTGCTCGCGACTTGTTGCGACAAGAGCCGTGTCGCTGATACGGTACATACCGGGTCGTGTTACCTCGCCGGCTGCGACCGCCTCTGCCGATAACAACGAGCCAACATTCACTTTGCTTTTGCAGAATACTACGGGGATTTACGTGTTAGGTCCCCTTACAATGTGAAAAAATATGTTACACAGAAAAAGTATTTAATGTCCGTCAGAAATCTAATCTGCTACCCGTAGAAGTTTAATACGATGCCTCATTGCGCGTAGCATTTGAACTCATTTGTAGCGGTATTTAATCAGAAATATTTAAAATTTTGAGATTAAGCATACATTTTCATTTTCTGTTCCGGCATAAGCTCACGTGAAGTTATAAAACATACCACTGTTTAAGACATGTTCTAAACTATCAAACTGCGATTCTCCATCAAAATTTGTTCATAAGTCTTTGGAACAAACACAAAAACAGACGGAGTGGACTACAGATTTGTATATATAGAGGTATGAGTATAATATTTATTTCATATGGATTCACATCTCGTCGATGTGGATATCAAAAAATGCGGTAAAGGACTACCGAGCGTGGTGGTGTAACGGATAGCGTTCTGGCCTCGCATTCGGGAGGACGGCGGTTCGAATCCCCGTCCGGGCATCCAGATTTGGGTTTTCCATGGTTTCCCCAAATCACTCCAGGCGAATGCCGGGATGCTTCCTTCAAAAGGCCATGGCCGAATTCCTTTCCATTCCTTGCCCCCATCCTTTCCCGTCTCTAAAGACCACGTTGTTAAAAAGGGACGTTAAACTGTTACAAAAAAAAAAAGGTAAAGGACTGTGGGCAAGAGTCGGGAAGCAATTCGGTCGTGGCGCAATGAAGTGCAGTGATTTCTGGAAATCTCGATGGCTGGACGGTGATGCGAACTCGCGTCGTCGTGAATGCGAGGCCAAAACATTACCGCTCACCCACCACGCTTGGTATTTGGTCTCCTGCCAATCTTCTGATTTATCGAATGACTAGCTGTTACCCGCGACTTCGTACGCGTGGTTTAAGAATTTCTTTGCCAGAATTGAATATAGAAAGTTGTTGGTAACGAAGGATTGGTCCCAAACAACATCGAGTCGGCATAATATGACACGAAAGCTATCACTATATCATTCTACCGTCGAACCTGTCTCTTGAAGAGAATTAATTTACAACATATTTCTGTCACCATTCGATAAGTTCTCAAAATTTCGTGACTACAACTGTTAATCATACCGGTTAAAATGTCCTGTGCCCATCCTACAGATTTTCTTGTCAAATTCCATCAATATCGATATAGCCATTTAGTCGTCAAAACGTAACAAAAAGACAGAGACTTACTTCCGTAATTATAGTATTATTACTACAGATAACACACACACACTGACTGCAAACATCACCTGAGGGATCATTATAACGTAAAAAGTGTACACCTACAGCATTGCAAGACTACCTACGATTTGCCTCGCATAGAACCCCTAAATATTTTGATATCTACTGTTTAACATTCAATCCGAATAACTGACGGTCCAGGCGTGACTCTTACGATAAAAAAAAATCTTTGCCTCCACGGAGATTCGAACCATAGACTACGATCCAAACAGCAGTAAGCAAGCTTTTTAACCACTGAGCTACCAGACCGCTGTATGGAAAGGCTGTACGGAGACCCGCACATCCTACGCGTGTATCTATCGCCGTCAGTAATTTTTCGAAATTATAAGACAACATGTATTATTGATACAGAAATTTTTTCATCCAAGTGTAGACAGTATTTTTCTCGAAATCGGATGAAAACTGTGAATTTGTATGAAGAACAAACAAACCAACAAACAAAGAAACATACATTCATCATTATATATACAGATTACTCAATAATGCTTATAGCCCATCTGTTGACAGCAAACTAATTTTTACGTTCACAGAAACCTCTGGCGACGGTGAAGTTTCTGGGTTTCTCGGACTGTCCCGACAGTGGCACCGATGAGATGCGCTTCACAGTGCGACCCAATGAGATCAACGGGGTCGTCCTCTATTCGGGAAGCTTCCACTTCGACTACCCGCTCAACAACAAGATGCAGGTATGATATAATCAACGTTTCCTTAGACCATTGATGCTCAATCCACGACCCGCGGGCTGCATGCGGCCTATCCACCCTTCCCACTTGGCCCAACTCCTGGAAATTATCAGCTGGATTCAACGAAAATTGTCAAAATTTTGTAACAGTGTCTACAACTCCACGAATGTTAAAATAAGCGCTCATTTTTAAATGTGGAGTTTTATTGTGCTGTAGATTATTGCGGCCCATCATGAAATAGGAGTAGTGCTTATGCGAGCCAGAAGGAAAAAAATGGGAGAGGACGTGACATTCTCCACCAGCCCGAAACTGGTACTGACCTGTTGAATCTTCACGTTGTGCACTCTCCTTTCTCGAAAAAGTCGCCACGAATTAAATTAAAAATGCCGAAATATGAGAGTGACGTGCAGCTATTAGATGCCACTGGCGCTGAAAAGCAATGAAAATGTTTTGAAATGTTGGTTAAATCCTTTGCTTTAATATTTTATTGCGTTGTAGCTTCATTCCGTTGTAAAACCTCGCACGAAATCCATAGATAGAAAACATTTATCCGAGATGCAATACAACAACGCTCGCCATTTTTATATTGACACCAACAGTCGGAGACAATTGATTGCTTCCGTGGTAAAAAAAAAAAAAAAAAAAAAAAAAAAAAAAAAAAAAAAGAAGAAAGCACCATTTCTGAGATGGATGAATTTCCCGTAAATTTTTACTCTTGGTCCAGGCCGAATTTCAACCTAACCTCGACCACTATGACAAAACGAACCTGTTTAGGTTGTTATGATCCCTGTACCGATAATTTTATGTCAGTTTTGCAGTGCTGCTAACATTTCGCGGTTGCGCAGCGTCTCATACTTCAGCATTTTTAATTTAATTCGTGGTGACTTTCCCCATAAAGGTGAGTGCAAAACGTGAAGAGGACATTATATAGAAGTACTTAAAACAAATTTCAGCAGGTCAGGACCAGTTTAGGGTCGGTGGAGAATGTCCCCTTCCACCCGAAAAAAGGTTGAGTACTGCTGTATTAGACCGTAAACAGCTCGTAGTGTTTCTTCCAGGACAGCGCATCTTGCAGATGCAAAGTTTCAAGATAACGCTACTATGTCAGTATCACAAACTCACCTATTGGTAAACAACGTGAGATCAGAGCGCAACTAGCAACGATAGCACATCTGCAACAGGCGATGACTCAATGGCTGGACTCAAAGGTGTCAGCTGAATCAGATTAAGGCAATAGATTTTTTTTTTTTTTTTTTTTACTGTAGCTTCAGCATATTGGATCAAGGTATGTGGACGAATGCGCGTTTGGATGGTATTTGGATTTTTGATCTGAAACATAAGCGGCGGCTATGGATATGTTTAAACGCAACCTGTAGCCCGATAACGAACGTATGCAAGTCACTTTGAAGGAAAATTTCACACTTTCCTTTGTATCATATCATATTGCTCATAATACTCACTGACTTACTACTACTAAATCTTAGATGTCATACAGTATTCCCTCAAGCCTGAGGTCAAGTGTTAATTTAGGTTTAAGACCTATTGAAAAGCCTATTTTTTATGTCCATTTCGTGAATCCTATTCTAAGTATCCCCCATACTCAAGCATGAATCTGATGAAGTTTTCATATTACAGTTCACTCACTTCGCTGGTTCATTCCCTGATCACCCTCTCCTATAAATGCAGGATTTAAAAAGCTTCCTTATTACCAAATGCGCCAAATGCGTTTAGTATCAAATGTTACGTTATGATATTTACAGTTTGTCATACACAAGCAATTCCTCCTTCAACGCAGAATTATATAAAATCCTTATTTTAAATCCTGGATACCTGATAAGGTGGCATTTACCTTCATTATATGTCGGACTATTCAATCGGATATCCTGTTCAGATATCCGGTAACTGTCAACAGTTCCCTACAGTTTTAATGCTATTGTGTATCACTACATAATAGAAACAACTTGTCTTTCAGCTGTAAACCGTCAAAGCTATCATTCATTGCAATAACGAACAGCAATGGTCACAACAGACTATTCTGTGGGTTTCCAGTTTCCACTTCAATCTCATTTGGTACCACATTTGCTACCCTTACTCTTTGCTTCCTACATTTTAAGAATTCTTCCAGAGAGCAAGGAAATTATATACAGCACAAAGGTTCAACCACAATTTACCACTAATTTAATTTAATTGCAATGGAGCACAGGCTCCGGTGACAATTTTCCTACACGCCCATCTTCCCCTAACCTGCACCCACCTACATTTGCCCTCTACAAATTTTAACTTTAAATTCTTTTAACGTTTTCGGTAACTTATTCATCATTTCCCTTGGTCACTAATTCCAATCCCAGACACCCTTACCTAAAAAAGATAATCTTCCCACACCCTTATACCTGAAATCGAGTGCCAGCTTGTGGTCATCGTCATCTTTTCCCTTCCATGCATTACTTTTCATACCTAACCCAATATCTTTCCATTCCTCATCGCCAGTATACATCCTGTACACGCCATGACCCTCCTCATCCTCCTCCTGTCTTGCAATGAATCCCATTCCAACCTCTTTTATCATATCTGTCACTGATTGCATTCTGCGATAATTTCCAGAAACAAATCTAGCAGCCCTTTTTTGCACTCTCTCCAATTCCTGTATTTGATACGCAAAATGTGGGTCCCATACTACACTACCATATTCGAGCAATGGTCTGACCAAAGTTTTGTAACCCAATTCCTTTACTTCTCTCGTGCATCCCCTCATCACTCTCTCCAACAAGTGGAGAATTTTGAAACCTTTTCCTACCACCTGTCCAATGTGATCTGCCCAGTTAAGCTTGTTATCAAATCTAATGTCAAGATATTTACATTTCAAGTCTTCAGCAAGCAATTCTTTTCCAACCTTATATTCATAATTAACCTTTTATTTTTATTTGGTTATCTAATAAGATGATTCTTCTTTGCATTTATCTTTATCCCGTGTTTACCAACCCAACTATACGACTCATTCCGTGAAATTCGTCGCAGAGACACAGTGCTACATTATTAATTCGGCCTTCCTTGACTGTTTCCTCTGAAATGTCTTGGACGTAACATAATCACTAAGATTCTCTTGAATATTCTATTGTAAACCGATATTACTCTAAAATCACTATAAAATTAATTTTGTTTAATGGCTTACTGTAGTGCAGTATAAAACCATAGTACTCTTACAACAGTTTTGGATGAGACATATATTTCAGATTAGTTTTACCCGTGACTTCATACGCTTGGACCTTGAATTTTATTACTAGAATCGGATATATCATTCTGTAAGTTAAATAAAAAGTTTCCCAGAAACCACGGAGTCGGGGTAATAGTCGTATCTGTTCATGAAATTTATGGACAGATTACACACAACTTAACGTGAGAGAAACGAAGCCCGAGGGGCCGATATAATATTACAGAGATATACACACGCTATCAATCTGTCTGTCACCGTTCAGTTACTTTTCAAATTTTCATAACATAATGTACTATTTATACCGAGAAATACGAGAATACTTCGTGTAAAATTTTATCAAGATTGGTTTAGCCTTTTAGTAGTGAAAACGAAACAGACTGGGAGAAAGCTTTAATTTCGCATTTATAGAGGAAAGTGCCCTCCCCCCTTAAAGTCGAACCCCGGTCTCCTGCCTCTGCAATCTCCTGAAACCTAGCTAGATCAAGTGTAATATAGTTTGGGCTTTTACCACTCTGTAGCAGAATGCTCGCGTTACCGCTCCATTGGTTGTTCATTACATCACCATTAAGTGCTTTGGCAGTAAACAAACTGTTTACATTCTGCTATATTTTAAAAAAATCTCTTGATATGAGCAGGTAAGCCTTCCGACTTATATATACACCCTTAAATGATAAGGTTTTATATGAATGTTTAACACTAATTGTTTTGTTGAGAAGTTTGGTTAAAATCAATTTGGTTAACAAGATAAAGGATATAGTTGCGTAAACGGACCCCTTAACTAACCTAAACCGGACCATTTATTTTTTTATGTTTAATGTCAAATACGGAATGGAATGCTTGAATTTTTATGGTCATCTTATCTAAGCCTTATAAAGCTCAATAGACGAAAGTTAAAAGAGTTAAAGAAGTCAAGGCAGCTCAGCAGCAAGAACGAATCGTGTCATAGGATGCAAAAGCAGTCGCGGCCAGGGGCAAGGGTCGACAATAGTGCTTCTAGAAAGATATTGTGAAAGGGTGCCTTAATTTGGAGAAAAATGTGAAAGAATCAAACGCTTAGGATGTGAAGAGAGTGATCTCTGGAACATGGGAATTGGAGATTTTCCCTTGGACCTGGCGTCGTGGATGAGTGGTTAACTCTCTGGCCTCGCATTATAAATTACTGAGCGCAGTGCGATTCGAACTGGAAACCTAAACCTCTGCAGCTCCCACACTGTGATTTCACCAAATCGCCATTTGAAAAACACTTGCCTCAGCTGAGAAAGTTTTTAATCCAATATTCTAAACACACGGTGTAAAATTCTACTGCCACCTCATGTACTTATGAGAATAACAATTAAATTATATTACTAGCCGTCACCCGTAACTTCGTTTATTTGAGTTTATATATACAGGGTGAGTTTTTTATCTTGAGACAACTAAATATCTCGAAAACTACAAATCCGATCAAAAAAAGTGGGTAATAAAAATTGTTCGTCTCGACGGGGGACATCCGATGATACCAAATTTGACTCCCCACCCCCACCCCCTAGGGGTGGGGGAAGGGGGAGAAAAAAAACTTAAATAGGAACCCCCATTTTTTATTGCAGATTCTGATTCCCCGGAAAAAACTACCCCTATTTCACCCCCAATTCGAGTCATTTTGGTCGATAGATGGCGCTGCAATCGACAAAAATCAAAATAAGCAAAAATTCATTTAAAAATGAGGATATCTCGTGAAATACACATCAGATCAGCAAAATACAAGTTAATGTGATTGATATTTTTCAAAAACTATTCAATAACACCACCCACCTCCAAACTTGAGGGATGGGAATGGACATTATTTCAAAATGCACTGATGCAAATTCTTTAGCAGATAGCGAAAGTCAAACATTACTTTTTGCGTTACCCAGGAACAACGACGTGGACGTAGTAATTTTCTGTTCCCTTTGGGGTGCTAGATTTAGGTGAGTCCCCTCGCCTCTCACCATCGGGGTGCTTGTTTTTGGTGAGTCCCCTCGCCTCTCACCATCGGGGTGCTTGTTTTTGGTGAGTCCCCTCGCCTCTCACCATCGGGGTGCTTGTTTTTGGTGAGTCCCCTCGCCTCTCACCATCGGGGTGCTTGTTTTTGGTGAGTCCCCTCGCCTCTCACCATCGGGGTGCTTGTTTTTGGTGAGTCCCCTCGCCTCTCACGTGTTTGTTTCTAACAACAATTCTAAAGCAAGTGCTCGAAAATATCACCACCGACATCGATGCATTTATTTACCCGCTCTTGGAATGATTCGACGCAACTAAGAAGCATATCCGGCGTGATTTTTTGACAAGCGTTGGTAATTCGTTCAATCATGTTTTCAGGCGTTGTTGGCACTTCACTGTAAACTTCATTCTTCAAGTATCCCCATAAAAAAAAATCAGGCGAAGTGAGATCTGGTGATCTTGCAGGCCACGGCACTGGACCTCCTCTTCCGATCCATCGACGATTGTACAGACGATCTAACACTTCCCGCGATCTTACAGCAAAATGTGCTGGACAACCGTCATGTTGAAACCACATTGTTTGTCGCACGTCTAAGGGTACGTCTTCAAGCAATGTTGGCAGTACGTCCTCTAAGAGTTGTTGATATTTCTCCCCATTGAAATGTCCATGGATAAAATGTGGACCAATAAGTTTGTCCCCAATTATCCCACACCAAACATTTACATTCCACGGACGCTGATGTTCAACTTGGCGTAACCAATGCGGGTTTTCCACACTCCAATAATGCATGTTGTGTCGATTAATGGTGCCGTGGTTAGTAAAAGTGGATTCATCCGAAAACAGTACTCGAGCAAAGAAATGGGGTTCTTCTTGTATTTTCTGTAGCGACCATCGGCAAAATGTCAATCGATTATCGAAATCATTGCCGTGAAGTTCTTGATGCAACGAAACATGGAACGGATGGTATTTTCTACGATGCAAAATCTGACAAACAGTAGTCTGAGAAATTCCTGATTCACGACTTATTTGTCGAGTACTAATGTGAGGGTTATAAGCCACTGCAGCTAAAACTGCAACTTCGTTATTTTCTCCAGCTATCGTCCTTCGCCGCTTTCGTTTGTTTGTGTGCACACTTCCCTCCTGAGTGAACTGTTGGATAATACGGTAAAAAGAAGCGCGCGATCGAGGCTGGTCTGGAAAACGATGAGCATAAAGATCAACAGCATTATCGATATTCTTGCGACATTCTCCATAAATGTAGACCATTTCAATTTTTTCTTGCAACGTTATAGCCTGCATTCTCATTGACACGTGCAACAGAACGAAGTAAATAAATCAGAGATGTTATGAACGCTATGAAAGTACATCAAGTAATGAGAAAACTCTGAGAAATGAGCGACGATGTGAACGCAATGGAAGTACATCAAGTAATGAGAAAACTCTGAGAAATGCAGCGCCATCTATCGACCAAAATGACTCGAATTGGGGGTCAAATAGGGGTAGTTTTTTCCGGGGAATCAGAATCTGCAATAAAAAATGGGGGTTCCTATTTAAGTTTTTTTTCTCCCCCTTCCCCCACCCCTAGGGGGTGGGGGTGGGGAGTCAAATTTGGTATCATCGGATGTCCCCCGTCGAGACGAACAATTTTTATTACCCACTTTTTTTGATCGGATTTGTAGTTTTCGAGATATTTAGTTGTCTCAAGATAAAAAACTCACTTGGTATATATATATATATAGTCAGGCTTTCTATGGAAATTCCTCTCACAAACAATTTGACCTTCTAATTTATAGTCTACAAATAGTCAAGAATGTCGCAGATTGAGATAAGTTAAATTATTGATGATGAATATCAGTTTCCATTTCGAATAACACGATGCCATCGTAGCGTGCAGTCAGATATTTCGACAGCGAGAAATGACTTTAAAAAGATTTTAATTTCTTAGATTTTTAACGTCATATCCAAATAAAACATATCTATTTTACTCTTGAGACCAGGGACTGCACAGTGTTCGATAACCCATCAAAATCAACGAAACGAACAGACACTTTCTTCTCAGTACCTGGATTCCGCATTAAGGTATAATATACCTAGATCCCAAAGGCTACATAACGTATGAAACTCTATGAATATTTGTCCTGGTACTGTAATAGGAATTGCGGTCAACGAAACAGTATTTTTTCTCGCAGTCGAAATAATAACATCTAGCTATATATAAAGAAGTTTTATGCTTTGGTTCCAAATTATCAATTATCAATTGATAATATGGCCGAATTCCTTCCCGTTCCTTGTACCCAGTCCCATCCCGCCTCTGATGACCTCGACGTCGACGAGGCGTAAAGCCATTACTAAAAACAAGAAAAATCCCTTTAATGTGCTCTTCCAAAGATGATGTTTGTGCATGTTTTGTAACAGAAATTTTTTGACGTTTCAGAAAGGGACATTAGGATGATGTACGTCATATGTTTAGTGTGGGTCCATGTGGATTGTGCTGGGGCTGGAAAGTGTTTGCACACTTGAGATTTTTTATCGCTTAATTTTAATTTATTTATGTATTTTCTGTGTTTTCATCTACCCTATATATATGCTATATCTGTATATTTAAAAAAACTAAAAATCTATAATTTTTATATTTCACTTTAAAAATGTTTTCTGTGATTCAAAACATCTTATAATTTGTTAGTGTTATCTCGTTTATTTTAATGAGGGGTCGGGTTTAGGCAACTATTTTTCATATCGCTAAACTGTGAAGTTTTAAAAAAAAAATATTTTGGTAATGATTTTTAATGATTTTTTGAAATCAGAATTTAAATGACGCATAACATTCTGATGTAATTATTTGATGCTTTAAAACGGATTTTTTAATAAATTTATATTTTTTAGAAGTAAAAAAACAAATTGGGGGTTTTGGACACTATCCACTTCAGTGGTTTTGTGGTGTGGCAGGCCGTGGCGGAGGTATCACGCTGGATGGACAACAGACAGGAGTGGGGTCGCACGATGCATGTGCAGCGCATACCAGACGCCTGTCAGGGTACCTGCAGCTGGTCCCTCAGCTGTGCGAGTCCTTAGCTACCTGCGCCTGCCTCGCAGGGATATGCCCTGTGCCTGCGGTAAGCACAGAACCAGTTCTCTATTCATCAGCG